>WBNM01005311.1:8287-22554 GCA_013399055.1 Ramphastos sulfuratus
GGGGGGGGGAGGGGCGGGGAGGCCTTTTAAATTTTAAATGCAAAGTATTTTTCTTATGAAGTTGTGTATCTTAATAAAAGAACTCAATCCCTTTCTATGCTTGTATACAGTATCAGCATTGAGTGCCACAACAACAAATTTACTGTTTAAATGAAGAGCAGAGTCAGAAGAGGTTTGGGCAAATCTTCTCCGTGCCTGCAGGCGCAGCCCTCTCTGCGTCACCGCGGAGCTCCCATCTGTTGCATGGATCAATATTTTTCCAATCTTATTTTTCTTCTCTTTTTTTAATTTTTTTTTTTTTTCACTTTTGGTGTTTTTTGTTTTTTTTTTTTTCTTTTTCCTAACCTTTTCATACTTTGTTAAAAGTACAACAGCAGTGCAAGATGTGAGTAAGGTTCATTGTTTTATCCCTTTCGAGCATCATATATATATATATATATANATGCATTAGAATGATCATTTAACTCCTTCTCTTTCCCTCTTTGTTTTTCCCCCCTTAAAGGAGCAGTACCGCTTCTGCTACGACGTTGCACTGGAGTACTTGGAATCCTCTTAGCTGGAACAGCTGTGACAAAGTTCCCCAAGCAGCTGAGTCTGAACGTGCTGTTTTGACAACAGTCCTTGATCCTGTGAAGAAAGATTTTAGGGGAAGAGAGAGNATATACAGTCAAAAAGAACCTGGCTGATTTTGTTTCAACGTGCAATGATGGCTGGATCACACAAAAGATCTTTATAAAGCAAACTTAGAAGCCAAAGACTCAAGTGTAAATATGTCTATATGGAGAAAGCACATGTATTTATTGTTTACTTGCATTCCTTTTTTTTTTGGATGGCTGGAAAAAGAAAAAGAGCAAAAAAATAAGAAGAATTTTTTTTTCTTCAAAGTTGGATTAGTTGTTGGGTTTTTTTGTTGGTTTGTTTTTTGGTTTTTTTTTTTTTTTTTCCTGGGCCTAAATCAAGTGTAAACAATTTTTGTAGTTCATTTTTTTTTGGTATGTTTCAGTGTAAGTAGGAGGCAAAACCTTTTTATGCATAGCCCAAGAAGCGTTGGTAGAGTGGGTTTGGGTTTTTGGTTGTTTTTTTTTTCTGTTGTGTTTCCTGCTTGTGGTTCCAGTCCCATGTAAAAAACAACTCTTGTTGTATAGAAGGGTCTTGAGCTACAGACCCCAAACTGATTTTTCACAGTTGCTTTCATTATGTACTGATCAAAAGAAATAATGAAGCTATGTAAGGAAGGGCACACATCAAAAATGGCCTTGGCTGGGACTTGCACAATACCCTAAGGTGTTTTTAAGCACCCTTAAAGGCCTGAGGGAACCAAGATGGCTTCAACCAAGCACAGGAGAACTGCCAGGCAAAGAGGTGGGCTCTGCACATATGCCCTTCAGGGTACATAAACAAAAACAAAAGATTTGTTGAGCAAATTGTAAAATTAAGCAATGTTTATTTTGATGTTTACAGAGATGTAAGCTTTGCTTCTGAGAAAGCAGGATTTGAATAAACCAATGGCAGATTCTGAGCAGAATTGTAGTGTACAGAATAATCACTGTGCTTTGGCTTAGCTCGTGTCCATTTCTTCATCAGGTTTCCAAGCCTTGACCAGCTGCAATGGTTCCAGTCTCTTGTTGGTCTTCTTTTCTTTTCTTTTTTTAGGGTGGAGTTGTTTTTTTTTTAGAACTGACAGTAAAATGATAAGGTGCTTTTAAATAATCTGTAAAGGAAGAGTGAATTAAACTTTTATTTAAAGATTACTTTATTTCCTAATTTGATGCCCTCTCACTTACTGTCCTTTGTTAAGGAGTCATTCTTGTCCAGCAGACTGAGATGCTTGGATGAGGAAAGGCTGAGAGCCCTGGGGCTGCTTAGTCTGGAGAGGAGAAGTCTGTCCAGTGAGGCCCCACCTGGAGTGTTGCATCCAGTTCTGGGCTCCCCAGTTCACAGGGGATCTGCTGGAGAGAGTCCAAGGGAGGGCTACAAGGATGCTGACGGGGCTACAGCACTGCCTGGTGAGGAGAGGCTGAGAGCCCTGGGGCTGCTTAGTCTGCAGAGGAGAAAGCTGAGAGGGGATCTGAGCAATGTCTGTAAATAGCTGAGGGCTGGGGGGCAGGAAGGGAGGGACAGGGACAGGCTCTGCTCACCTGTGCCCTGGCATAGGACAAGAGGCAATGGATGGAAACTGCAGCACAGGAAGCTCCACCTCAACATGAGGAAGAACTTCTTGAGTGTAAGGGTCCAGAGCCCTGGCACAGGCTGCCCAGAGAGGTTGTGGAGTCTCCTTCTCTGGAGCCTTTCCAGCCCCGTCTGGATGTGTTCCTGTGTGCCCTGTGCTGGATTCTCTGCTCCTGCTCTGGCAGGGGGTGATGGACTGGAAGCTCTCCAGAGATCCCTTCCAATCTCTGTGGAGAAACTCTTGAACTGATACTGGTTTTCACCTCAGTGTTTCAGGGAGTGTTTGAGAAGGCTCCATGTCATCTAGCCCAAAGTCCCCAACTCTCACCTAACTTTCTTCCATCAGACACATGGAATTACTCAATTACTCTCTGAATGGCAGAGAACCATTGCTAGAGAAATTCTGCTTCTCTGCTTTTTCAGGTGCTGCCATCTGTATTGCACAGCTCCACCTCTTCTGGATGTTTAAAAAAAAAAAAGCCTTCATTTTCTCACCCCATTCTTAGTTCCTACCTATGAACAGCAAGGTAAACACAGCAGGGTTTTGAGTATAAAGAAGTGGGTTCTTTATACTGAGAATTGCTCTTTTTGTTCTTTTGGCACTTTGGAAATGAGATTAGTAGCTGCATGCCACAAAATTGCAGTGTTGCCTGCTTTCTGTGTGAGGCTGTGGTGTTGAGCTGGCTCTGGCAGTCAGGGTGCTGGCTGCATCATCTAAAGCTGGCTGGCTGCTTGCCACTTGTATGGAAACAACCCACCCCTCTCTCCTGTCACTAAGTGCCCTGTGTAGGATGAGGGGCAGTGGGTACAAACTGGAACCCAGGAACTTCTACCTCAACACCAGGAGAAACTTGTTTGGTGTGAGGGTGCTGGAGGCCTGGAGCAGGCTGCCCTGAGAGGTTGTGGAGTCTCCTGCTCTGGAGACTTTCAAGACCCATTTGGATGTGTTCCTGTGTGCCCTGCCCTGGGTGACCCTGCTCTGGCAGGGGTTGAACTGGATGAGCTTTCAAGGTCTATTCCAACCCCTGGCATTCTGTGACTCTGTGACAGTTTGAAGTGAGTCCTGTGATGACTGCTTGCAGTTTTCAGTTCTTACTCATCAGAGGTGAATGTGACCCCAGCTTTACTCACAGCCTGAGTCTCTCTCCTCTGCTTACTTTTAATTATTAGAGTCTGTGTTCCAGGGGGGTTGGACTCATTGATCTCTGCAGGTGCCCTCCAACTTGTCTATGATCTCAACAGACTGATGCATCCTGCCTGTTAGACACATGTCCTGGGCTAAATAAGTCTGGACACTGGAGGAACCTTCTGCTCTTGTCCATAAAAGGTGGTAAGAAGACAAGTCTAGAAACCTAGATTGATTTTTTTGGCAGATGAGGTGAGTAGCCTTTAGGCTGTGGACTGCAAAAGCCACATTCCATACTGACCAGAGGGATTTTTGTGGTGTTTTTCTTTCCTGATCAAACCTCAGCATTACCATAGGGCTGGGTGAAGAGTTGCTTCCAGGGAAAGCTCATGTGGTGGGGACAGTGAAGTTCACCCCCAGCAGTAACTCATCATCCTTGTCCCAAGGAAGCCACAAAAAATGATCAGGGGATTGGAGCACCTCTGCTATGAGGACAGGCTGAGGGAGCTGGAAGTGTTAAGCCTGGAAGAGAGGAGGCTCCAGGGAGACCTAAGAGCAGCCTGCCAGTACCTGAAGGGGACTACAGGAAGGCTGCAGATTGACTATTTGCAAAGGGCTGCAGGGACAGGGTGAGGGCAATGGCTTCAAACTGGAGAAGAGCAGATTTAGGTTGGATGTTAGGAACAGGTTCTGCCATGAGGGTGGTGGAACACTGAAACAGGTCGCCCAGGGAGGTGGTTGGAGCCCCATGCCTGGAGATACTCAGGGTGAGACTCAACAGGGCTCTGGGCAACCTACTCTAGTTGAGGAGGTCCCTGCTGAGCGCAGAGGGGGTTGGACTGGATGACCTTTGAGGTCACTTCCAAACCAGCCCATTCTGTGATTCTGTAGGATCTTTGTGTCCAGTTTCCCCTGTGAGCATGAGTGGTGCAAATGCCAGTCTGGAGCCTGGCACACTGTGCCTCCACAGGAGTCCATCAGCCAGCAAGTGTGATAGCTGCCAGTGGCTGTTGTGCAGATGGAGCTCTGCCTGGGATGCTCAGGTGCTCTGGGAGTCACCTCAGCTCTCTGCCTGCAGCTGACAGTGGTGATCTGATGAGCCTTGGCAACTGCTTCTGATGGAAAGCCTTGTGGGAGACTCTTACTTGCAAGGTCAGGGGAAAGTGTGTGGAGGGAATATGGTAAGAGGCAGAACACAAACAGCCTTCTCCAGCTGTGGTGTGGCTTGGGCTTCTCTTGGGCCATGGGAGTATAGAATATTAGTGTAGCATGTTAGTATAAAATTGGGAAGAGACAGTTTGCTGTCCTTGGGGCAGCTCTTTCCCCTCTCTTATCAGACCTGGTGGCAGCAAATGCCAGCTTTGTTTTCTAGGATCAGCAGCTCTGGTCCCTTGGGGAGATGTTTCCCCAGCAGCCTTCCCTTTAACCTGTGCAGGACAGAAGAAAGTGAGTGGGCTCTGAGACCCTGCCCCAGAGGGAGAACAGAGATTTCTCACAAGGGGAGTGTGCAGTGAGGGGACCAAAGTCTTCCTGCCCTTGGGTCCTGGAAGAAGGAAATGTTTTACTCTCTGAGGCAGCAAAAGCCACCAGCAGCAGTACTGCCATGTGCCATCAGCTCCAGCCACAGCTTTCAAGATTCCTGCTCAAAGTCTTTGTTCTGGCTACTGCCCTTGCTGGAATGTTAGCACAGACTCAAGCTAGGTGGCTCCAGCCTGAGGGGCCATGGGCTCTGCTTTCCTCAGGGGCAGAAAATGAGGACTAGGCCAGCACAATACATGTGGAGAGAGCAAATGGAAGAGGCATGGAAGGTGAAACTGGTTTAATGCCACATAATGAAGGGAGCCAGAGGATACAAGTTCAGTGTGTGAGAAGGTGCTCTTCTGAGCTCTAGAGCTCTAAACTGGTGTGCAGCTCTGGAGCCCCCAGCACAGGAGGGGCATGGAAGTGTTGGAGTGAGTCCAGAGGAGGCCACCAAGATGCTGAGAGGGCTGCAGCAGCTCTGCTGTGAGGACAGGCTGAGAGAGTTGGGGCTCTGCAGCCTGGAGAAGAGAAGGCTTCCAGGAGACCTTAGAGTAGCCTTCCAGGATCTGAAGGGGGCTACAGGAGGGCTGGGGAGGGACTATTGACAAGGTCTTGCAATGCCAGGACAAGGGGCAATGGGTTTGAAGTGTCAGAGGGGAGATTGAAAGTGGATGTTAGGAGGAAGTTGTTTGCAGTGAGGGTGGTGAGACACTGGCACAGGTTGCCCAGGGAGGTTGTGGAGCACAGAAGCACAGAATGTGATCTTTGATCTTTGATCACATTCTGTGCTTCTGTGCTCCACAACCTCCCTGGAGGTATTCAAGGCCAGGTTGGATGAGGCCTTGAGTGACCTGTACTAGTGGGAGGTGTCCCTGCCCATGGCAGGGGGGTTGGAACTAGATGATCCTTGAGATCCCTTCCAACCTTACCATTCTATGACTCTATGACTCCAGTGTCTTCATCTCCACAGTTGCTAGAGGGAGGGGTACTGAGTGTTGCTTCCATGGCTTTGGTTTGTTTTCTGTACAACAGCAACCAAGGAGAATCAGTTCACACTTTTCCCTAGATAGCCAGATCTTGGGATCCAACACTCAACAACCATGTCAGGCCTCAAGCACTTTAAATCCATGGAAGTGTCTAAAGCAATAACATTGTTTGCTAAAACAAAATCTGGTAAACCTCAGCTCCCTGTATGGAGAGAGGGATTTGGGGTTGGTTTAACCCTCTGAATCTACCTTCCCTCTTCATACAGTTCCAAGCTGCACCAGGGGAGGTTCAGGCTGGATGTTAGGAAATATTTCTTCACTGAGAGGGTTCTCAGACATTGGAATGGTCTGCCCAGGGCAGTGCTGGAGCCACCATCCCTGGGGGTGTTCAAGCAGCCTGTGGACCTGGTGCTTAGGGACATGGCTTAGTGCTGACCCTGGGTCAAGGCTTGAACTGGATGATCTTTGAGGTCCCTTCCAACCAGATGTATTCTGTGATTCTCCCAGCTCCAGCAGAGGAGACCCAGATTTTGATGTTTTATGCAGGTCCTGAGATATCAAAGCCCAGCCCTTTGATGAGATCCTAAAATTCACATTTCCTGCTTTCTAGGTAAATGCTGCAGGGAGCAACAGCTCTGAAGGAGGCTTTGGCTTCCTGGAAAACAATCACAGGCATGAGTTTGAAACTTGAATCTTAGAGTCCTCAGTGGATGCAAGCAGTGAGTGGGATTTGTTTCATTCAGGAGGTCACTCAGCTAACAGAATTGTGTAGTTTGTGTATGTCCTTGCCTTGCCCAAGGTGCACAACAGTCCTGAGAGACACATGGAAGCAACAGCTGCTGCAGGGGTGTGCTCTTTCCAAAGGGGTAACAGTTCCCAAAAGCAGAGCTCTGAACAGCAAACTGAAGAAGCAATTCTCTCTACAACTGCCTGAAGGGAGGCTGTGGCCAGCTGGGGTTGGGCTCTGCTCCCAGGCAATAAGTGACCGAACAAGAGGACACAGCCTCAAGCTGTGCCAGGGCAGGGTCAGGCTGGATGTTAGGAAGAAGTTCTTCAGAGCCGGAGAGATTGGCATTGGAATGGGCTGCCTGGGGAGGTGGTGGAGTCCCCATCCCTGGGGGTGTTTAAGAGGAGGCTGCATGAGGCACTTGGTGCCAGGGTTAGTTAATTAGAAGGTGTTAGGTGCTAGGTTGGACTCAGTGATCTTAGAGGTCTTTTCCAAGCCAGTTAAATCTGTGATACTGTAATGGTAGGAAAGTGCCATGTCACTGAGCCTCCCATGTGAGCTGAGATCTTAAAGGACAATGAAAGAGTAGCCTAAGAAGAAAAAATTGCAGGCTCATTGCATGGCCAGGCCACCTGGACTGACAGAGGACTGCATAAAAGGCCTCCCTTCAGCTTCACTCTGCTGCTGTGTCAGAGGAAACCCTGAGATCCTGAAATAAATCTAAAAGCTGCTTTTATAGTGACCTGTTCTGTGCTGAACAGGAGAAAAAAGTCACTCATTTTCTGCTGTACTTCCCTGTGTCACTTAGAGGTCTGAATTGAGGTGAGTGATCCTAATCTCACAAAGAACCTTTGTGGTGGTTTATTGCTGCTGCTCTTCCTTTGTTAAAACAAAGTTCTGTAACCTCTGCAGATCCAGAATGGCCAAGGGCAACTGTGAGCATTCACCTCTTTCCCTCCTGCCATTGAATAATCTGCTAGGAACAGATCCTGTGTGCTGAGGATGAGACTTCCAGCACATGCAGAGCTTTAGGCCCATAGACTTCCCTTCCAGGTTTAATCATAGAATGATAAAGGTTGGAAGGGACCTCAAGGAACATCCAGTTCCACCCCCCTGCCATAGGCAGGGACACCTCCCACTAGCACAGGTTGTTTATTTTTGCCCCAACAAAATCTTGTCTTTGCCTTTGGCTTTGACTCATTAATTGTTTGGGTTTTGTTGTTCTTTAATGCTCTTTTGTTGATTTGGGGTTTTTTTGTTGGTTGGTTTGTTGGGTGTTTTTAGCTAGAGATTTCATTTGAGAGGTGTCCCTGCCCATGGCAGGAGGCTGGAACTAGATGATCTTTGAGGTAACTTCCAACCAAAACCATTCTACGGTTCCATGATTCTATGAAAATTTGGAGTGCTGACAACTTTGAATTGTATAATGGCTTAGATTGGAAGGAACTTCAGAGATCAGCTACTCCAACNGTCCTCACAGCAGAGCTGCTGCAGCCCTCTCAGCATCTTGGTGGCCTCCTCTGGACTGGCTCAAACAGTTCCATGTCCTTCCTGTGCTGGGGGCTCCAGAAGAAGAAACTCTTCCTAAGATCCAGTCTAACCCTACTCCTCCTCGGGCTAAAACCATTCCCCCCTGTCCTATTGCCTAACACCCTCATGAAAAGTCCCTCTGCAGCCTTCCTGTAGGATGCCTTCAGGTGTTAGAAGGCAGCTCTAAGGTGTCCCCCCTGAGCCTTCTCCAGGCTGAGCAATCCCAGCTCCCTCAGCCTGTGCTCACAGCAGAGCTGCTTCTAAATTATTTTAAGCTTGCAGGATGCTTTTACTTTAAGGCAGAGTGGAAGAGTTGTGTGAGGTTGTGGTTGACAGGCAGGAAGATTCTTTTGGCCCACGCTTCTCAGAAATTAGTTCTTTCCCTGCTCCCTGTTGAGTTTCAAGCCCTAATTTATGCAGAGATTGACATGTCTGGGGACAGGCACAATAGGATGCTTACCTAATAATAATGTTTATTAACTGTGTCTTGGCCAACAAGCAACAGATGTTTGTGTGCTTTGTTGAGAGACAAAAGCTTGCTTTCAGTAGTCTTTTGTAACTCCTCCTAGCTTCCATCTGGATCAAAAAAGAACAAAAAACAAACAGAAAAACCCAAAACCCAGTCCTGACTTTGGAACTGTTGGAGCAGGTCTAGAGGAGGCCACCAAGATGCTGAGAGGGCTGCAGCAGCTCTGCTGTGAGGACAGGCTGAGAGAGTTGGGGCTCTGCAGCCTGGAGAAGGCTTCCAGGAGACCTTGGAGTGGCCTTCCAGGAACTGAAGTGGGCTACAGGAAGGCTGGGGAGGGACTATTGACAAGGTCTGGGAATGACAATGCAATGGATTTGAAGTGGCAGAGGGGAGATTGAAAGTGGATGTTAGGAGGAAGTNCACAAATTACAACCAGATAAGTTTTTCAGATCTCTACTGAGCAGGCTAAAAAACCCAACAGACACCAAAATTTAAAAAAAAAATTAAGTCTTAATTCTTTTTTTAAGTTTAAAAAAAAAAGGCAACAAATCCTTTCATCTGGACATAGAATCTTTCTGCAAGCTGAAGAATACCCTGGGGCTTTGTGGTAATGAGCACAAAAATGGCATCTGGCAAAGCAGAGTGGCTCCAGATTGTGGTGATCTGCATGTGCCAGGTGCAAAGCAGTGTGAGCTTTTTCCATTTCACAGTGGAAAACTTTTTTGTCTTTCTTCTCTGCAGCTCATCTTCTGCAGAACAGCAACTGCAATGACACCAGCTCCTGGCATTGTGGAGGAAGTTGCCTTCTTTTCTGCTCTCTGATAGGAAAAACACAACCAGAATTGGTAGTGTCTTGAGGATTTGGAATGTAGCATCTTTAGAGGGTGTGATGGTTTGGGAGTTACCTGCCTCCACCCTGCTCTTATGAAAATCCCCCAGACTAGACTCAGCCAGCTGGAAGTTAAGGACTGAAGCTCTATTTACAGCTCAGCACAATGTACAAGCAGAGATAGACACAACAGACAGGAATAGTGACAGAGATATACAAGTTAAAGGTGAGACAGAAACACAATTCCCCTCCCAGCAATCAGAGTCCCCAGGAGGGGCTCCCAACCACCCTTCCACCTTCTCCCCACCCCTATACCTTACCCCAGGGTCTGCCTTATGTGCAAGGTGAGTTTGGAGGATTGGCCAGGGGGGTTAGAAGCAGAAGGATTAGTTGGGGTTACACAGCAGTGAAAGCCCAGGAGAAAACACAGGCACTGACTCAGAGAGAGACTCTGTCTTATCCATGTTTGTGTCCTTGCTTTTATATGTCTCAGCAAGCCTAGGAGTGAAGCAGACATCACCACTGTTTGCTTTTCACATCCTATAATCTAAGTTTTCTCATTAAACTATTCCAATTAGCCTCAAACTAGCACAAAGGGCCACAAAGATAGTCCAAGGGCTGGAGCACTTCTGCTTTACTCTGCCCTCCTGAGACCACACCTGGAATACTGTGTCCAGTTTTGGGCTCTCCAGTTCAGGAGAGACAGGGACCTGCTGGAGAGAGTCCAGAGGAGAGCCATGAGGGTGAGTGGGGGACTTGAGCATAGAATCATAGAATGGTAAGGTTGGAATGGACCTCAAGGATCATCCAGTTCCAACCCCTATGGAGAGAGCAGAGAGGGCCACAAAGATGGTCCAAGGGCTGGAGCACCTCTGCTTTACTCTGCCCTGCTGAGACCACAGCTGCAATGTTGTGTCCAGTTTTTTATTTTTACTTCATTGTGCCTTCCTTTCAGGCACTTGTTTATTTCAATGATAGCCTTGGCTATGATAGTCCTCCAAGTAGTCAGTCACAGCCTGCAGCAGGCTCTGTCCAGTCAGCTGTTGAGCTGTGGATTGCAGGTAGCAGTTACCATGCTGGTGCATTCAGTGGGGAACTGCAGTGGGCAGGGATGCAAGGAATGGACTTTCTGCTTTTGCACAGGGGGATTTCTAAACTTTGTGCAAGAGAAAGTGACAGAATGAGAGGAGATGGCCTGAAATTGTGCTGGGGAGGGTTAGCTTGGAGATTAAGAAAAATTTCTTTGCTGCAGAGGTGGTCAGGGATTGGAACAGGCTGCTCAGGGAGGTGGTGGAGTCCCCACGCCTGGAGGGGTTCCAGAAATGTGTGGCTGTGGCACTTTGGGACATGGTTTAGTGGCCTTGCAGACATTAGTTTGATGGTTGGAATGGATGATCTTAGAGGGCTTTCCCAGCTGAAACAGTTGTAATATTCCATGATAAAACAGTAAGGTGGCTGGGACCAGCATCAAGAGAGGAATCTTGCTCACTGGTTATTTGAGCACTGGCTTTGGGTGTAGGAACAGGCAGGATGGAGAGTACAAATCTTCTAGGCCAGAAGGCACCCTCAAAGAAAAACAAAAACCAAACAAACCAAAACCAAAAAAACCACAACCCTGCAGTTATGAAGCATATGGAAGGAAATACAAATCTTGACTCTTGTTTGTGGTCAAGCAAGGTTGGTTTAGGTCACTGAGATGAAAGATGCTGAGCAAGGGACAGTGTTAAGCAAAGAAATGGGCAAGTGAGCACCTCCTGCAGTGAAGATCTGAGTAGGTATCATGAGATATTTTGAAAGCAGTCATCTCCTAGAACCAGGCTTGGCACAGACAGGAGACTTGAGGAGCTGTTCATGCCCTTTGTTTCATGTGGCCTCTGCCTAATGTCTGGGCTTGGGCAGTCAGCTGCCTTGCAGCACGCAGGGTGCAGGTTTGGTGCCATGTTTCAGTGCTGATCAAGGAAAGGAGAAACACTCCACTACCTCCCTGCAAAGCTTGTTCCAATCCCTGACCACTCTTGCAGCAAAGAAACTTTTCCTAACATCCAAATTAAACCTCTGTTGGTACAACTTGAGGCCATTCCCTGTCATTTTATCAGCTGATACTAGGGAGAAGAGCCCAACCTCACTGCAACCTCCTTTCAGGGAGCTGTAGAGAGCGATGAGGTCTCCCCTCAGCCTCCCCTTCTCCAGACTAAACACCCCCAGCTCCCTCAGCTGCTCCTCCCCAGACCCTTCAACAGCTTTGTTGCCCTTCTCTGGACCTTGTGTCCTACCCTTTCCATAATGCAGTTTAGGTCACTCAGTTTGGATTTTTTATTTTGGTTTATTTTGGGGTTTTGTTTAGTTCTTGTTTTCACTCTTGTTTTTTTTCTGCCTCTACTCTTTTATCTTCTATGTCTTGGTCCAGGCAGAAGCTAAGCAGGTGAGGATGTGATGTGGTTTTATCTCTGTAACTCACCTCAACTTCTCAGCAGAAAAGGTTGCCAGGAGTAGTTCCAAATGTAGACAAAATGGCTGGAGCAGCACATCCCACCTTCTGATCTCTCCTGTGCCAGGATCAGCTGGCATCTCTGAAGGCAAGCTCCTTGCTGGTTTGGCATTCCAAGCCTGCTGAGTGTGTGGAGCAGAGTAACAATAACTTCATTACAAAGTGAAACAGCTGCAGCTGCTCTTGTGGTCCTCCCAGTGATCTCTGGGGTGCAGAGGAGTTGCAGAAGCCCACTCCACTCCCTTCCAATTCTGTAAAGGTCTCTGTTTTCCAGACCATTAAAGGTTTGTGGACTTTAAAAGCAGCACAGGAAGAGGTTTGGTCAGTGATGTGGTTAGCTGTGTTTGATTTGAAGAAGAGGATTAGTTCAGCAATAGATGGGAGGGGCTGATTAGCTGAGCAGAAGATTCATGTCTGGGCATAAGTGCTCTGATGAGGATGGTGTAACTGACCTTCTGTCATGGCAGCTCCTGAAATGTGCTGCAGTGAAGTGGGTTTTGAAATGAGACATGAATGTTAACTGGTACAGAGAGTGTGGCAAATAATCCATCTTCCCACACCCCTCTGCCAGTGATGCTGCTGTGGCTGTGTCTTCTGGGGGTGAGGAGATGTTCTCTCACCTCTGTGCCATGGTGCTAGGTTAAAACACTTGCTCTGGCAAATGGAGTTCCAGAATACAGTGTTCTGGGAAGGCCATAACAGCCCAAATGAGGCAAGGCAGCCAAGGTACCAGCAACTCTTCAGTCACTGTGCCCTGAAGGAGAAAGGAGCTCTGGTTAGCTGCAGGGCTTAGGGGGCTGTGTAGCATCCTCAGCTGCCTGATAAAACAAGGAATCAGCTGGTTTCCTTCAGCACTTTGCTTCAGTCCTTAGGCTGGTTTGGCTGCAACTCTATCAGCTTTGATTTTATTTCATTTTCTCCTCTATGAAGGGTTCAAGTGGATTGGCTGCTTTCCTCCCAACACATCTTTTAAAGTACCCTCTCTTCTATGATGTACTTAAGGTCTGGGCCCCCCAGTTCAAGAAGGACATAGAGCTGCTTGAGAGAGCAGAGCCACAAAGATGCTGAAGGGAATGGAACAGCTCTGTCAGGAGGAGAGCCTGAGGGAACTGGGGCTCTAGCTGGGAGACAAAGAGCCTGAGAGGTGACCTCAGCAATGGTTATAAAGGTGTAAAGGTGAGTGCCAGAGGCTGGAGCCAGGCTCTGCTGGGTGATGCCCAATGACAGCACAAAGGGCAGTGGTGGAAGCTGAGGCATAGGAATTTTCATTTAAACATGAGGAGGAATTTTTTGCTTGTGAGGGTGACAGAAGACTGGAACAGGCTGCCCAGGGGGGTTGTGGAGTCTCCCTCTCTGGAGATATTCAAAACCCACCTGTTCCTGTGTGATCTGCTCTGGGTGACCCTGCTCTGGCAGGGAGCTTGGACTGGGTGAGATTTGGAGGTCTCTTCCAGCCCCTGACACTCTGATTCTGTCACATCATCCTTGGCAAGCTTGTCTTCAGCCAGACTGTGTTGGTGGGGTTTGTAGGTGAGCAGAGAGCAGGACACAGAAAAGCAGATGAGCAAAGCATCTTCTTTGTAAAATGGCCCTTGGGGTGAGGGATGGCTTTGCAGATTCCAGATTTCATCCTCTAGCCCTGGGAAGTCTGTTTGAATTAATTTGTTGACACAATTCTGTGGGAATATTTGTAAATACATTCCTCAGAGAGACACCAAGGGAGCTGCAGACTTTCATTTTTCAAGCTGGAGCTGTCTGTTGATGCTGGCTCTCACAACATGCTCAGCACCAGAAGGTCCAGGATGCTGTAGAGCCCCTCAGGCTCTCAGCAACCCCCCCTGGCTTGGGGTCTCTCACAGTATGGTGAGGAGAAGGAGAAGGGTCCAACTGCTGCACTGTATGCTTCACCCAGCAGAACATGTGCTGGGAACACATTGAAGAGATGCCCAAGGGTCACAAATGCTCTTGAATGTCAAATAAATGTAGATGCAACGAGCTGAAAACAAGATGAAAGACTGGCAGGAAGACATAAACTCCAAAGTGAGAGCCTCAGGATGTTTCCTCACAGACTGTTTGAAATCCTAGATGATTTAAATGAGGTTTGTGGAGAAGGACAAGGTGAAAGAGCCTTGGCTAGATCACAGCATATGTTCCACATTGCAAGGCTGCCTACAAGAAGGAAGGGATGCAGGATGTGCTGCTCTGTAAGCACATGAGAAGTGATGAGATTTGTTTAGCTTTGGAAAAGCAGGCAAAATAGGTAAGAAAACAAATGATGAATCACAGAATCAGTCAGGGTTGGAAGGGACCACAAGGATCAGTCAGTTCCAACCCCCCTGGCATGGGCAGGGACACCTCACACTAGAGCAGGTTGCTCAGAGCCACATCCAGCCTGGCCTTAAACACCTCCAGGGATGAGGCT
>WBNM01005311.1:33687-45799 GCA_013399055.1 Ramphastos sulfuratus
TGGGGGGGATGGAGCAAAACTGGAAGGACTGGGGGGGATGGAGCAAAACTGGAAGTGGGTTGATTCAGACTGGATGGTAGGAAGAAGTTCTTCCTCATGAGGGTGGTGAGACACAGGAACAGACTGCCCAAGGAGGTGTTTAGAAGTTTTTAAGGCCAGGCTGGATGTGGCTCTGGGCAACCTGTTCTAGTGTAAGGTGTCCCTGGCCACACACAGGGGGGTTGGGACTGGATGATCTCTGAGGTCCCTTCCAACTCTTATGATTCTGTGCTTCTGTAATTGGATGCAACAGTAATGGAATTAGGACCCCAAAAACTTGGACTTGCCACAGTGCAGAAGAATTGGTAGCTGCTCTCTGCAGTTCCACTGTTCAAAAGCAGTAGTGGTGCTTGTGTAAATGGCCAAGACCATCTCATCTTTTTATGCTGGATCTGTCAAACACCTCAGGAGAATTTATGCTCTGTGCTCCTCCTCAGAGAAGCCAGCAGCCTCCACCCCTGCAGGTCAGCAGTGCAGTGCAGCAGTGTGATGTAAATCACAGCATCCCAGCATGGTGGGGGTTGGAAGGGACCTCTGGAGAGCATTGAGTCCAGCCCTCTGCTAAAGGAGGTTTGCCTAGAGCAGGCTGCAGGTTTGGAAAGACTCCAGAGAAGGAGGCTCCACAGTCTGTCAGAGCAGCCTGGTGTAGCACCCTCAAAATAACTTTTCCTTAAGTTCAAGTGAAACCTCCTGGGTTCCAGTCTGTTTCTGTTGCCCCTTGTCCTGTCACTGGGCATCACTGCAAATAAAACAGCCTCATCCTCTTGACCTCTGTTCTTTAGCTCTTGCTAAAGATCCCTTCTCAGTCTACCCTTCTCTAGGCTAAACAGTGTCAGGTCTCTTGGCCTCTTCCTGCAAGAGGGATATTCCAGTTCCCTGATCATCCTCATGGCCCTCCATTGGACTCTCTCCAGTAGCTTCTGTCCCTCTTGAGTTGGGTAGCCCAGAACTGAAGACAATACTCCAGATGAGGACTCACCAAGGCAGAGTAGAGAGGGAGGAGAACCTTTCTCAACCTGCTGGCCATGCTCTTCTTAACACACCCCAGGGGTTCATTGTCCTTCTTGCCCACAAGGGCACATTGCTGGCTCAGCATGAACTTGATACCCACCAGCACTCCCAGGTGTTTGCAGAGCTGCAATTACACAGAATCACAGAGTGTCAGGGGCTGGATGTGACCTCCAAAGCTCATCCAGTCCAACCCCCCTGCCAGAGTAGGATCACCTAGAGCAGATCACACAGGAACACATCCAGAGAGGTACTTGTGGTGCTCTTCTCTCCTATGAGGACAGGCTGAGAGAGTTGGGGCTGAGAGAGGCTGAGAAAGGAGAAGGCTCTGAGGTGACCTTATTGTGACCTTTCAGTATCTTAAAGGGGCTACAAGAAAGCTGGGGAGGGACTTTTTAGGATGTCAGGGAGTGATAGGACTGGGGGGAATGGAACAAAGCTAGAAGTGGGTAGATCCAGACTGGTTGTTAGGAAGAAGTTCTTCAGCGTGAGGGTGGTGAGAGCCTGGAAGGGGTTGCCCAGGGAGGTGATGGAAGCCTCATCTCTGGAGGTGTTTAAGGCCAGGCTGGATGAGGCTCTGAGCAACCTGCTCTAGTGTGAGGTGTCCCTGCCCATGACAGGGGGTTGAAGCTGGCTGATCCTTGAGGTCCCTTCCAACCCTGACTGATTCTATGATTCTCTCTGTTCTCTCCTGGGGCTTTGGAAAGTACCTGGTCTTTTTGCACAGGGAGAAAAGGGTGGGAAGAGACAAAAGTGGAGTCCCAGATTCATCCCTAGTTAATGCCCTTCCAGACCCAAAGGAGTTAAAGATGCCCAGGATTGCTTGGTAGGGATGCCCATTGCAGGCAGCTCAGTTGAGGGGCACAGTGAAAAAAAATCCATCTTTGGGGTTTGCTACTTCTTTGGAGAATGTGAACAGCTCCCCTCCAGAACTGTCTCTGGTGAATCATGAGGAACATGGCCACGCTTAGGCTCACTGCTCCCCTTGGCTCTCCTTTTCTGGCTGTGTAGCCATGCCTGCTTGCCCTCTGTGCAGTTTCAATTTCACCCTTTCTGCTCCTGTTACTGGTTAAGCTGCAGCCTTCCAGCATGTGCTTCTGTGAGCCTTTCAGAGGAGTGATAGGTTCAGCTGGCAGCAGCAAGGCACTGGAACCACTTAGAGAAAGCCCTGCTAGCTCCATGAGTGCAGCTAGGCAAACTGCACTGAAGAGGAATCCTTCTGTAGCAAGGCTCAGCTCCCCAAGCCCTGATTTAGACAAGAAATTCCTCTCAATGCTAATAGAAAATGATCATGCAGGATGGAAGGAAGGGTTCTGGAAGGTAAGGGGAGAATTCATTGCTCTCTACAACTACCTGAAAGTGACAGGAGGTTGCAGTGAGGTGAGTGTTGGTCTCTTCTCTCAAGTAACCTGTGCCAGGGTGAGAGGACCTCAAACTGCCCAAAGGGAGGTGCTCAGGCATTGGAACAGGCTGGCCAGGGATATGATGGAGGCACTGTTCCTGGAGGTGTTAAAAAATTGTACACAGCACACAGAATTAACCAGGCTGGAAAAGATCTCTAGGATCATTGAGTCCANCATCTGTCAACCAGCAGCACTTTGGGACATGGCTTAGTGGCCATGGTGGTGTTGGGTTGATGATTGAACTGGATGATCTTGGAGGTCTTTTCCAACCTTTCTGATTCTAAGATAGCTGTTTCCCATACTCTTGACTGAGCAGTTAGGAGCAAAACTCCCAGGTAGAGCAGGAGTAAGAGTTTGGGTTCTCTGTTGTGGTCAGTAGTTGGGGCATGTCAGGAAATTTTCTCTTGGTAATATGCATCACTGAAACCTTCCTGCACTTGCTCAGGCTGCTTCAGGCAGCTGGGTTATTCTGAACAAGGAGGACAGTGCCCTTCAGTGGAAGCAGTATGAGAACAAAGCTTGACTTTCATGGGTCAAATATTGCTCTCTTCACTGATGCCCCTGCCTTCAGTGGGGTGACACATGCAGATGCAGTGAGAAAAAGCTGACCCTCGGGTAGCAGGAGCTAGATCTCCTCATGGGGTTTTTCTTTCCATGGCATTCAGCTTCAAGCCTCTCTGTGGATGGCAGAGGAAGCAAGCAGCATACCCAAATTGCCTGGCTTGGCTTGACACAGAAGCCAAGCCCCTGTCTTGTCTTGCTGAAGCTGCCCACATTTCCTGCAGTGAAGAGGGGTGGTGTTGTGTTTAGGATTCCAGAGATGCATGGAGGAGGGCTGCAGAAGGAGGAGCACTGTGAAGGCTCTAGACACCATGTCTTAGGAGGAGAGGCTGAGATTGTTTAGCTTGTAGAAGAGGAGGCTGAGATGAAACCTTACTACTCTCTAGAGATACCTGAAAGAAGGTTGGAGTGAGGCCACTGTTGGCCTTTTCTCCCAAGTAACTAATGGCAGAAGAAGATGAAATGTCCTCATGCTGTACCAGGGGAGTTTTAGGTGGGATATTGGGAAGAATTTAGTTTGGCAAGAGTGGTCAGGCATTGGAACAGGCTGCCCAGGAAGGTGGTGGAGTCACCATCCCTTGGATGTGTTAAAAAACAAATGAGTTGATGTGGCACTTCAGGGCATGGTTCATCATGGAGGTGTTGGGTAGAAGATTGGACTGGATGATCTTAGAGGTCTTTCCCAACCTTAACAGTTCTATGATTCTATGAAATGAGAGGGGAGGGAAGGTCCTGAGAAAATCTCAGAAACATAGAATGATTTTGGTTGGAATAGACCTTTAAGATCATTGAGATCATTATGTGACTCTACCAAGTCTGGTGCTAAGCACATCCCTTAGTACTACATCTGAGGCATCAGCTTCCCATGATGGAGATGCCCTGACTGTGCTTGTTGCTGAGTTACAGAGCTTTTTAGTTCCACTAACTGCTGACCCATGCCTGAGGGAACATGAGGCCAGCTTCACTGTTTCTGGTGAGCTCTGTTGGACACTGTAAGGGCAGAAGGAGCAATGTGCTGTGAAGTCAGTCAGGGAAGACACAGAAACATGTTTCCAGTTCTGGGCTTCACCTGTGAAGTGCTCAACACTGGCTCTGTGGAGTGCACTGTCAGCAAGTTTGCTGATGACACCAGGCTGGGTGCAGTGGCTGCCACAGCAGAGAGCTGTGCTGCCATTCAGAGAGACTTGGACCGGCTGAGAGTTGGGCAGGGAGAAATGCAATGAAGTTCAACAGGGCAAGTGTAGAGTCTTGCACCTGGGAAAGAACAACCCCATGGACCAGTACAGGTTGGGGACTGAGCTGCTGGAGAGCAGCAAAGGGGAGAAGGACTTCTGAGTCCTGCTGGATGGCAGGATGGGCATGAGCCAGCAATGTGCTCTGGTGGCCAGCAAGGCCAATGCCATTCTGGGGTGGATTAGGAGGGCTGTGGTTAGTAGGTCGAGGAAGGTTCTCCTGCCCCTCTACTCTGCCCTGGTGAGGCCACAGCTGGAGTATTGTGTCCAGTTCTGGGTCCTCCAGCTCAAGAAGGACAGGAGCTGCTTGAGAGAGTCCAGCACAGAGCCACAAAAATGACTAAGGAAATTGAACATCTTCCTTATGAGGAGAGCCTGAGGGAGCTGGGGTTTGGAGCTTGGAGAGGAGATGACTAAGGGGTGACATCATTCATGTTGATAAATATGTAAGGGATGAGTGCCAGGAGGCTGGAGCCAGGCTCTGCTGGGTGATGCCCAGTGACAGCACAAGGGGCAATGGGGTGAAGTTGAGACATAGAAGGTTCCATGTGAAGCTGAGGAGGAATTTTTTCCCCTCTGAATGTGACAGAAGCCTGGCACAGGCTGCCCAGGGGGGTTGTGGAGTCTCCCTCTCTGGAGACATTCAAAACCTGTCTGGATGTGTTCCTGTGTGATCTGCTCTAGTTGATCCTGCTCTGACAGGGGGTTGGACTGGGTGAGCTTTGGAGGTCCTTTCCAGCCCCTGACATTCTGTGATTCTGTGATTCTATGATTCTGTGATTCTATGATTCTATCCCCTAGCTTAATTTAAGCAACCTTCTTAAGCCTAGTCCAACGAAGCACAGATTTTCTGTTACACATACACTTCAATAAACACACCTTCAGTCAAAGGAATTAATGTTGCAACAGAAATTAATAGAACTCAATCAATCACCAACAGCTTAAGCAGTGACTAATGCTGTTCAAAAGCAGCTCCTGGCATTCTTATCACTGCTGCAGCAATTCTGACTCATGGGGGTAAACCCAACCCAAATGTCTGAGATTATAGAATCAGAGAGTTGTTTCAGGTGGAAAAGACCTCTAAGGTCATCCAGTCCAACAATCAACCCAGCACCACCATGCCCACTAAACCATGTCCACAGGTGTCTTGAACACCTCCATGGCATGGGGACTCCACCACCTCCCTGGGCAGCCTGTTCTAATCCCTGACCACTCTTGCAGCAAAGACATTTTTCCTGACATCCAAATTAAACCTCCATTGGGGTAACTTGAGGCCATTTCCTTTCCTTCTACCACCTGATACTAGGAAGAAGAGAGCAACCCCCACCTCACACCAATCTCTTTTCAGGGAGTTGCAGAGAGCAAAGAGGTCTCCTCTCAGCCTCCTCTTCTTCAAACTAAACCACCCCAGTCCCCTGCAGCTGCTCCCTCACAAAACCTTTGTGGTTTCACTTGCTCTTTCCATTAGAGCACACACAAATCTCTGCTGCCACATGCAGAGTGGAAGCACTCTGGATAAATGAGAATCAGGAGAAAGTATTAAACACAAAAAAAAAAAAAAGGGAAAAAAAAGGCAAAAAAGAAGCAAAAAGGCCATAAACATATCAGGGAGGGAATAAATCAGAAACTGCAGAAGTAATTCTTTCAGAAATTCCATTATGATTGAAATGGCTTAAAGCAGTTGACATTTAAAGTTGGACCTCATATGGCAAAAGGGAACTCTTAACAGCTTCTGGGTTTTGATGGGTTTGTGCTGGAGAAAATCAGGCTGAATGCAGCCTAATTAGGTGTGATCAAGACAAGAAGCCTTCCCAGCACAGAGCCTTTGGAAGGGAAGGCTTCCCTTCTTTGTAAGGTTTGAATCCCAGACTGGCCAGTCCTGCAGATTTTTGTTGCTTCAGGCATATGAAAGAGAGAAGAGCTGCTACAAAGCTCAGTGAACTACCCTGACACTCACTAGAGGATCTTCCACCCAAATTCACTCTGACCATTGCTACCTCTGGAGCATCAAATGGAAACAAGGGAGCTGGGCTTGGCCACTCTCCCTGGGTGTTCCTTCTGGGGCTAGGATGGAAGAAGTGGATGGAGTTCTCAGAGACTGGAACAGGCTCCCCAGGGAGATAGTTGAATCCCCCATCCATGCTGCTGCATCAAAGAGACAGAGATGTGGTGCTGAGGGACACCAGACTGGGCAGAGTTAGATAATGGTTGGACTCAATCACAGAGCCACAGAATGTCAGGGGCTGGAAGGGACCTCCCAAGCTCAGCCAGTCCAACCCCTGTCAGAGCAGGAGCAACCAGAGCAGGTCACACAGGAACACATCCAGGCAGGTTTTTATTATCTCCAGAGAGGGAGACTTCAGAACCCCCCTGGGCAGCCTGTGCCAGGCTTCCGTCACCCTCATAGGGAAGAAATTCCTCCTCACATTTCCATGGGACTTCCTATGCCTCAGCTTCCACCACTGCCCTTGTGCTGTCACTGGGCATCACCCAGCAGAGCCTGGCTCCAGCCTCTGGCACTCACCTGCACATCTTTATAAACATGAATGAGGTCACCCTTCAGGCTCCTGCTCTCCAGGTTGAAGAGCCCCAACTCCATCATTCTCTCCTTGTAAGAGAGCTGTTCCATTCCCTCCAGCATCTTTGTGGCTCTGTACTGGACTCTCTCAAGCAGTGCTATTTCCTTTTTGATCTGAGTGGCCCAGAACTGGACACAGGACTCCAGCTGTGGCCTCAGCAGGACAGAGCAGAGGGGCAGGAGAATCTCTCTCGACCTACTCCCCACAGCCCTTCTAACCCACTCCAGAATGGCATTGCCCCTCCTGGCCACCAGAGCACATTGCTGGCTCATGGGCACCCTCCCACCCACTAGCACCCCCCAATCCCTTTCCCTTTTACTGATCTTGGAGGTCTCTTCCATACAACCTCACTCTATGACAGAAGTCATACAGCTGCTTTAGACTATTTGCACCCACTTGCAGAGCCTGGGGTTGGACAGAGAAGCTGGACCACACTTCCTACTCTGCCTGCCATTGTGCAGCCACAATTTTGAACCTCTTCATGTCTTCCCCACAAGAATTAAGTTCGTCTGAGTGTTGTGTGAAGACTCCAGCTTGCTGATTAGCATCTTCAGTGTTCAGGAAGTATCAGGCTGAACAAAAATAGAGACACCTAACTTCTCACCCTCAGAAATCAGTTGCTTTTCCCAACAGCTTAATCAAAGCAAGACATCGTTAAAGCAAAACTCTCCTCCCCACACCTTTAAAATAGATCTCTCTCAATGCCAAAGAGCATAAACTCTGAGCAGTTGGCTAACCCCCAAATAATTCCCATAAAGAAGCACAACTCCAGGCTGGGTGGGGAATGGCTGAGAGCAGCTCTGAGGAACAGGCCCTGGGGGTNCCTGTGCTAGTGGGAGGTGTCCCTGCCTATGGCAGGGGATTGGAACTGGCTGATCTTTGAGGTCCCTTCCAACCTTACCATTTTTTGATTTTATGATTTCTTTTTTTTTTTTTTTACTGACACTAATTACAGCTACATTCTGCCCTTCATATCACTTTAAGAGCCTGCAGCAACCTTATTAGTAGTGTGATTTCAGCTGAGCTGTGTGGTATGGAAAAGCAGGCTATTGGGATTCTGGCTGAATGGCTGCACCAGGGGATTGTCCCTTTGTGTGACAGCAGAACAGAGTCACCTCTGATTCAGGAAGACAGCACCCATATGGGCAACTGATGACAACATAATAGTGAAGAAAGGAGCACTGGGAAAAGGACACCAGGACAAAGTTCTCCTCTTTCAGGACATGTCAGGAGATCTTTCATCTCCTTGCAAAGCAGCCAGGTTCTTGGGGCTTTGGATCTTCTTTCAAAGACTGCTCAGGCTGCCAGCTTGGTGAATTCAGTGGGTGCTGCTGAGAGATGAAAGGGAAGTTGTTTTTTTTCCTTCGAGGATTCAAGCTCATGGGGCTGGAGAGTTAATGCCTGGTGCTTGCTCTGCAAAGTGATTTGATTTCATTAGGGAAAAACCTTGGGCTTTGTTTAAAAAAGTAAAAGGAAAAAAGGTCTGATATTTGGAAGTGCTTAGCAGCAACCCTGTAGCAGACAGACAGCTAGACTGGGAGTCAGCCAGCCTGGGCTTGAGCTCCAGCCCTGCTGAATGGTTCTCTGTGCCACCTTAGTGAAGCCCTTTGTCTTGTTTGCATTCTCTCCCCAAGCCCTCCTTGCTCAACTGCCCAAGGGTGTGTGGCAAGAGGGAGTTACACTGGAGTGATGTGTTGCTGCTGTTTAGTCATGGGCTTGGATTTGAGTCACAATTCCTAGCAGCAGCAGCCAAGCATTACCTTCCTGAGCAGTCACTGAACAGGCTCAGGGCTCTGAGATGCTGGGAAGGGAAAGGGGAAATACTCCTGAGCTGTTTGCTCTTCTGCTGCAAAATGTTTCTCTCAGGGGTACTGTCACATGCATAGAATCATAGAATGGTAAGGTTGGAAGAGACCTCAAGGATCATCCAGTTCCAACCCCCTGCCATAGGCAGGGACACCTCCCACTAGCACAGGTCACTCAAGGCCTCCTCCAACCTGGCCTTGAACACCTCCAGGGAGGTTGTGGAGCACAGAAGCACAGAATGTGATCAAAGATCACATTCTGTGCTTCTGTGCTCCACAACCTCCCTGGGCAACCTGTGCCAGTGTCTCACCACCCTCACTGCAAACAACTTCCTCCTAACATCCAGTTTCAATCTCCCCTCTGCCAGTTTAACCCCATAATGACATTAAGAAATGACATTCTCCACCTCATGCCTTCACTCTCTTTCTGGTTTGTATTGTTGATTTTAACCCAGAAAAGCTCTTCTTGTACCTAGGATGAGAAACAAACCAAGTGAAAGAGGCTCAGGTTGGGAAAGATGGAGGCAGAAGACATTGAAACCAGTCCTCAGGGTTGCTTTGATGTGATCTCAGCAGTTGCTAATGTGGATTGTCAAACTAGAGAGGAGCTTCTGAAAAGATCTAAATGTGGTTTTTATTCAACAAAGAACCCAGAGAAGGTGGTTTCAATGAGCTCTTTAATTACACAGTCTTCAGGGGTGTTGTTTGATCACTGTAAACAAGCTGCTTTAGCCTGGGTTCTGCTGTTGGTTGGGGTTGGGATGGGCTATTTTTTTTTTTTTGCATTAGATTGCATACCTCTTTCTCAAATCAAAAAGATCCAGCCCCAAAGGTTAGATGATTTACATTTTTCAATGTCTTACACTTTCTTTATGGCTTGAGTGGGGAAAAAAAAAAAACAAACCACTGCAGTTTCTGACAGGCAACAACAACTAAATGGACTAAAAAGTCCATTTTAATTTCATTTTTGACTGGGCCCACATCACAGAGTTGAAGGGAAAACCTTTCAGGATCATGTTGTCACACAGTGAGTATGTTCACAAGGTTTTAAGACTAATTATAATAGCTTTCAAAGGGAGGGAGGAAGTTTTATTGTCCTGTTTGTTGGGCTGTTTTTTTTTCCCCCTCAATCCCCATGCAGTTTGTCTCCCTCTCTTTTAGCACCACAAATATTTGCTGCCAGTGCCTGGATGACAAATCACACAGGTAGCATTTTTCTTGTCTAAATGTAATCTTCATTGTACTATTCCAGGCAAATTGCCAAGCAAGGGCTAAAATCAGGGCTAAGGCAATCTAGCTGCAGACAAATCTGTAATTACAATCAATACTGTGTGTGCAACTGCACACCCTCCCCCAAAATGAAATCTGTTCCTGTATGGCTGGCAGAGTTTCATTTTTTATTTTTTTTTTTTCATGATTTTTATTATTATTCTTCTGGTATCATTAAAAATGAGGCTTCTGCAATCACAGCCTTGGTCTGTTAGCCTCCTAACCTCTCCCCCTCATCATCTTCCAACTTCTTGCTCCTCTTACAAATGAAACTGATGGAGGAAGAAGTGATTAAAGTCCAGGGAGGTTTTGGATGTCTCCTCCCTGGGGATGTTAAAGGCCAGGTTGGATCAGGCCTTGAGCAGCTGAGTCTAGTTGGAAGGTGTCCCTGCCCATGGTGAGGAGGTTGGAGGAGATGATCTCTAGGGTCCCTTCTAAGCCATTCCATGAAGTCCTACAAAGTGTCTATGAAAATGGTCATCCAGGCAGTCATCTATCTACATCAAGAATTGGAACAGGTTGCTTGGGGAGGTGGTGGAGTCACCATCCCCTGGAGGGGTTCAGGCACAGAAAGGACATGGAACTGTTGGAGTGGGTCCAGAGGAGGCCACCAAGATGCTCAGAGGGCTGCAGCAACTCTCCTATGAGGACAGGCTGAGAGAGTTGGGGCTCTGCAGCCTGGAGAAGAGAAGGAGACCTTGGAGTAGCCTTCCAGTATCTGAAGGGGCNAGCTCAGGGCACACAGGAACACATCCAGACAGGCCTTGAAAGTCTCCATACAAGGAGACTCCACAACCTCTCTGGGCAGCCTGTGCCAGGGCTCTGGGACCCTTACAGTCAAGAAGTTCCCCTTGTGTTGAGCTGGAACCTCCTGTGCTGCAGCTTCCATCCATTGCTGCTTGTCCTATCCCAGGGAGCAGTGAGCAGAGCCTGTCCCCCCTCTCCTGACCCCCAGCCCTCAGATAGTTATAATCTATTAAATCCCCTCTCAGTCTTCTCCAGACTAAGCAGCCCCAGGGCCCTCAGCCTCTCCTCATCAGGCAGTGCTCCAGTCCCTTGGTCATCCTCATAGCCATCCCTTGGACTCTCCAGCAGATCCCTGTCCCTCTTCAACTGATTTTTTTTTTCTTTTTTTGCTACTGAAAAGCTGTTAGTTGGTCTCTGACTTCATTTAATCAGATGGAATATGTGGTATCACAACTCTGTTCCTCTGTGGTTACAACAGCAATTCATGCAGCTGCTCCTCTGGGATGGAAGCTACTGTCTCCTGTGGCCATGAGTCCTGGAAGCCTTGAGCACTCCCTGGTTATAGTCTGCTAAAAGCTTTTCCATTCTTGAGGGTGCCAAAAGTTACATCTTTTCTTTCTTCCTCTTTAAATTCAAAAAAGGGGTCACTTTTCTTGGTGTTATTACAAAGCTTCATCTTTGCCAGAGGATTTTGTACCCATAGAATCATAGAATGGTAAGGTTGGAAGGAGACCTCAAGGATCATCTAGTTCCAACCCCCTGCCATAGGCAGGGACACCTCCCACTAGCACAGGTTATAGTTTATTTCTTTGATGCTGAGGCAACCAGCTCCTTGATTTTATTCTTTGTTTTAGAAGCTTTTGCAATTAAAAACAGGACTTTTTTTTTTTTTAAAGTTTTAATTTTCATCTCACTTTTCCCTCAAACTGATGCTTTTAGATGCATTTGTTTTCCACAACAGAATTACAAAATATGTCAGGTTGTAAGGGACCCTCAAAACTCAACAGAATTACAAAATATGTCAGGTTGTAAGGGACCCTCAAAGCTCAACAGAATTACAAAATATGTCAGGTTGTAAGGGACCCTCAAAGCTCAACAGAATTACAAAATATGTCAGGTTGTAAGGGACCCTCAAAGCTCAACAGAATTACAAAATATGTCAGGTTGTAAGGGACCCTCAAAGCTCAACAGAATTACAAAATATGTCAGGTTGTAAGGGACCCTCAAAGCTCATCTTGTCCAGCTTCCTTGTAGTGAGCAGGGACCTCTCCAGCTAGATCAGATTACTCAGTGTCAGATCAAACTTAACCTTGAATGTCTCCAGGGCTGGGGCCTCCACCACATCTCTGGCAACCTGTTCCAGTATTTCACCACTCTCATTGTAAAGAATTTCTTCCTAATGTCCAACCTAACTCTTCTCTGCTCCAGTTTCAAACTGCTGCCCTTTGTCCCCACAGGCCCTTCTAAAC
>WBNM01005312.1:6402-33550 GCA_013399055.1 Ramphastos sulfuratus
GGGGGGGAATAAAAAAAAAAAACACCACAACCCTGACCCACCACCCCAAAACCTATCTGGTGCCATTGGTGCAGCAGAAGAAAGGAGGTTGGCTTTGGGTACCGACAGGACGGACCAGAAGCAATTCCACAATTGCTTTCCCAGGGTTACTTGTTGGAGGCAGGAAGGTCTGAGTGACAGCTGGGAGACAAACCCATCCCTGGTATGGGCAGCTTCCCTCAGGAACAAATTAAGCTCCTTCAGCTATAAACCAGGGTTTGTGCCATAAATACCAGAGAGGGAAGGCGCTCGGGTGAGAGCTCCCTGGTGTGTCCTGCTCAGCCCTTCCATCACAGCACTCCTCACTTGGTCTCGGAGAGCCAGAACCTCACACAGCTCTTTTGTGTCCACAGGTGATGCAGGTGAGCAGCCGTAAGGGACTCACACCAGGGCAAGGCTCTGACCACCCTTCCTCAGGATGGAGCCCTGATGTGCCATGCCATGGAGAGCTCCAGCACTGGGGCCATCATATCCCCTCGAACATCACACCCTGGCTCCACCACCCACTTCCAGAGCCGAAGTCCTCACAGCTCTATCAACCCAGTCTCTTCCAGCAGGTAGGTCTGGTGGGGCAGTCTGGGCACCCAGGTCAATGCTAAATTTGTAGCTGAGGAGCTCTAAATGATTTCATCAGTGCACTGAAGTGCAGCCCAAGCCTTTGCCTCCTTGGGCTCAACCACTTCACACCATCACAGAAGAGTTTGGGTTGGAAGGGACTTCAAAGATCACCTAGTTCCAACTCCACCACCATAGGCAGGGACACCTCCCACGAGACCAGAGGCAGAGCAGAGCTCAGCTGCTGTTTCCAACACCCCTCCACCCCCCCTATACCTGAGAAGAAACATTTTCAGGGTGAAAAAGAAGTCAAGACAATATTAATTTGAAAAATATAAAATTTTAATAAAGGCTACATCTCTTAATTACAATAATTATTGTACCAAGTAATTTTTGTGGGGTTTTTTTTTTGTTTGTTTTGGTTTTTTTTTTTTGTGTGTGGTGGTTTTTTTTTTTTTGTTGGTGTTTTTTTTGTTTTTTTTTAAATGAAACTCTTTATAATGCATAATTTACAGTATAAGTAGAACAAAATGCCATGGCAAAAGTCATGAGTACAGGACTTGTAATAAAAGGCATAAAATATATTTATACATAAACCCCTTAAACAAGCAAGGGAAAGCTTGAACCCTGAATATAGGGCGACGCATGGGCTGGTAAGGCCATGCAGGCACAGGTACTGTACTGATTCAATGGAACAACACTAGAGATAGTGTATTAATATTTCCACCATACATCTTCTCTTTTTCTACAATATATACAGACTTACACAAAGTAGCAATGGCAAACAAACAGAACGCACAGATTAACTTAATCAACACACACCCAAAAAACAAAACAACCCAACTGTGGAAAGGGCGAGGGATTTCTGGGGGGAAAAGGGGTGCAGGCTCCCAACACCCAGCACACTCAGAGACAGACTTTGCCTGCCTCTCCCATGGGCTCACCTGGGTCTTGTGAGGGTGAGGCAAAGAAAAGCCACCACAAAAAGCCCAGCACACAACAGATCACCCATCTGAGCCAGGCCCCCTTGTAAGCTGCGCCTGGGTCAAACACAAGCTGCGCCCACGATGCAGGAGGGCAAAACAAAGCTCGGCTGTGAGCAACACAGAGCTCTGTGACCCTGCCTTTTGCAAGGTGTCCTTTGGGTGTGCTAACAAGAACTAAATGGCTTCTTCTACAGCTCTTCCAGGCTTGGGGGTTTGCTCTACCTTGCCTCGACCGAGACGCTGCTTGGTACCCTCACCAGTGACAGCAGCAAAGCAAAAGCCAAAGCTCGGCCCGCAGAAATCCATGGACAGAATAATCAGGTGCTGTTGGTATATTGCATCTAGAAGTATTTAGAGCTTAAGACCTTTATTTCAAATTAGAGCAGCATCAATTAAAATGCACTGGGGTCTCCAGATGAATGGTAGGACAGGTTTTTTATTTCAGCTTTTATTATTATTATTATTATTATTATTATTATTAATTATTATTATTTCTTTTAGAAAAGCTTTCTCCTCACTTGGAGAAATACTGGGCACAAAGTCACTCCTTCCCTCCCTCCCCTTCATTTAAAAAAAACCCAAAACCCTGACCCCCAAAAAAACCCAACCCACGAATGCACTCACAGCCAAACTCCTAAATTTTAGATAGTGGGAACCATATAAAAAAATAAAATAATCCTTCCTCCCAACACCCCACTTCCCAGCCCCTCTCTTCTCCATTGTTAAAGCAGCATATCCAAAAAGTGGACTTCAGGGGAAACAGACTGTTCAATAAATATCAATAAGGATTACTGTTAAGGTAAGCTATACACAGTTTCTCTTAGTCCATAGATTTCGGATCCCCAGGAAATCATATATTATGTATGGAAGTCTCTCCAACACAGTCTGCATCTCCAATAGCCAACAGTGGTCATGTTTTTAATAAATAGTTCAGGGTTTTTATCATCTCAGTACCCAACTCATGAATAATAAATGCCTTTTTTTTTTTCTTTTTTTTTTCCCTCTAAGGCTAATTCAGTAAAGTCTTCACAGACTTCACTTCTCTTTTTTTCTTCATTGGTTCGAAACTTTCCTTCAGAGTTTGGTGGTTTTTGTTTTTTTGTGGGGTTTTTTTTTTTTTTCCTTTCCTTGTTTACACTACTGTTGTGTGTCCAAAGACTTCTCTAGCTTAACTGTTCTTAAGAAACACAGATGCCATCAATCAATTCTTTCCACTTTCCCAAGGATCCTTCCTTCGTACATGGGCAGGATGGTTTCATCTTCCCAAATCTCTTCGAACACGGCGCCGCAGTCGAACTCGTCGCTGGCTTTTTTGAAGTAGTATCTGGGGTAAGGAGAATGGAACCACAGTCAGCAAGCAAAAGGTAAAGTGAAGAAAAGAGGCTTGGGCAGTTCTTAGAACCACAACAGCTCCAATCTCTTCCCTTCTAGGATGCTCCTCCAGCACCTGGCACAGTCAGGAAAATCTCAGGCTTGCTCATGTCATAGAATTGTAGAATGGTTTAGGTTGGAAGGGACCTCAAAGCTCAGCCAGTTCCAAACCCCTGCCATAGGCAGGGACACCTCCTATGCAGGCCTCATCCAACCTGGTCCTGAACCCCTCCCTGGGCAACCTGTGCCAGTGTCTCATCACCCTCACTGTAAAGAACTTTTTCCTAACATCCAGTTTCAATCTCCCCTCTGCCACTTTAAACCCATTACCCTTTGTCCTGCCCAGCAGGTACAGGATTTGTTTTGTATCTGTGAAGGTTGGGTAGAGGAGACAGCACAAGGGGAGGGGAAATTTAGGTTGGACATCAGGAAGAACAAATTTGAACATTGAAGGTTTCTTTTCAACACGAGGAAAAACTTCTTTACAGCGAGGGTGACAGAGCACTGGGACAGGCTGCCCAGAGAGGTTGCGGAGTCTCCTTCTCTGGAGACTTTCAAAGCCCACCTGTAAGTCCATACTCTGTGCAGTTCTGGAGCCCCCAACATGGGAAGGACACANGACATGAACATATCCCTGGGGCTACAGGGATGGTGATGGGACAGAGGGAGCAGGGCTGTGCACGCTCCTCAGCAGTGCCAACAGCTTCTAGAGTGAGTAAATTACACGTGTTGGTAGCGGATATCCTCAGCAGTAAAGAAAATTAGAAAGTGGGGCAATTCCTGGTCAAATATCTCATTTTAAATGTAAGTAAATACAGCCTGGTTTTAAAAATAAATACAATTTCATTTTAAAACTAAATAAATAGCATCTCAAAGCAAAGCCTTCTTAAGGTTCCCCTCTCTCCCCACCTTCTTTCTTTCATGTGTTTTCTTCTTTCAAAGCTGAAGCCCAACATTAAAATTAGCAACTGTTATTAAAAGGAGAGGCTTTTTAGGCACAGGGATGGATTCAAAGGAAACCCTCCCAGCTTCCTGCAATGCAAAAGCTGAAACTCTGTGGTACTCCCACTGAAAAACAAAAGGCCTGGAGCCTGACACTCCAAACACGCAGATGCCTCCTTCACATATCCATTTTTAAGTGCCAGAAACTCCTGTATTTGTTTCCTGACGCTTCCCAGCAGTCCGAGGCGTGGAGCAGAGCTGGACCAGCCTGCGGGACGTGACACGGGGAGGTCAAGTAGCAGTGTCCTGCATTCCTGCTCTTTTGCTCCGGGTCGTTAGATCATGAAGCCAACGCTCCCAGAGACAAAAAGCACCCCCACCCCTCCTGTGTCAAACAGTAAGGACCCCTCTATTATCCTGAATTAGACCGTTCAGCTTCTTGATTAAAGGTTCCTTTTATCCCGTTTGGAGCTTTCTTCCTTCTAAGGCTGCTTAATTGCATATGCACAAATGAAGGCTTCCATTCAGAGGGGTAGCATTTAGGGAGCCTGTCCGTCTGCCGCCGCACACCTCCTCGGACATGCCTGCTCCCTTGGAAAACTGCTTTGCCATCTGATCACCAGGGATGGAAAAACCTTCATCAGATAGATTACAGAGAGAAAAAAAAAATATAGAGGAAAAAAATAAAATAAAATAACCCCTCCCCTGTAGTCTCCAGACAACTGGAGCTGGCAGATGTCTGTCAGGGAAAAGGGTTCTGCAATTATTACTTTTGCAGTTAAAAAAGGAGATCAAATTCAGCTCCCTTTTACTATTAAAACTTAAAGAGCCTCATCAGGGTCTTAGAATTTGTTTGTTTGGGGGGTTTTTTTGTTTGTTTTTTGTTTCTTTTTTTCCTTCATTGCATTCTACTATGCAGTTTTAAAATAGTTACAGCAGAAATCTATTTGGTTTGGGGTACCTTAAAATCATTTGGGCAGGGGGACAGGAGCTGGGTTTTTGGTCAAAGCAATGAAACCAGCTCCAGTCAAGGTGCAGTCAGGATTTATTTTTGTAGAGTCATTCCAAGCTGAATTGACTCATGTTGTGCCTTTAATGGCTCAGCAAGGAAAAACATCTTAGTTAAGTCCTTCAGAGCCTGCACTCCTTGAAGTCAATGACCCAGCTCCCACCAACTTTCATGTTGCAGGTCAAGGGCACAATTCCTCAGGCCAGCAGCCTTGCAACAAACCCAAAAAAGAGCCCAAGGAAAGTCTGAATGAATGCTAAAGAACTTTCTCCTCTTCCTTTCCCCTTCTCCACCCCTCTCCAGCTAACAGCCACTCTTCCCCATAACTTCCTCTACAAGCCCAAGCACTGGCTGTGTTTACAGCATTTTTATTGGAGAAAACACAATCTGACCTTTTCCATAATTACAACCTTATTTCAGAGAGGGGAAAAAAAAAATAAAAAAAGGAAAAGAAGAGGCAAAAAAAAAAAATCCTCCCCCACATCATCTTCAAACAGCCACTCTGCTCATATTCGCTCTGAAATGGGCTTTCCATTGAAACATATTTTATGTGGCAAGCTTTGCTCTCTTTTTTTTCCTCTTTTTTTCTTTCATTTTTTGGGACATCTGGCACCAATCGAGGCGAGCAGGCCTGGCCTTACAGCTCTGTTTTGAACCGCTGCCATCTTCAGATTACCCGACACCACCCAGTTTCCTTGTGTATGTATGTTTGTTTTATGTTAACGCCATCAGTATTAAATCACTGCTTAATTCCTTCTCTTTTCTACCTCCCCCCCCCCCCCCCCAAACTTTTCTTTTTTGGGGTGGGGGGAAAAGGGAGCAGAAGAAGGAGGAAAACCAAGCAGTGATTTCCCAGCGGCTGCCCCACGGCAGGGCTGGCCACTGGGCTCTGGCATCGAGGGAGCCCGAGATACCCGCCTCACCAACTGATCCAATCAATGAAGAATTTGGGAGAGTGGAGCAGTTCTGTGTGTCTTTGTGCATTAAATGAAAGGCAAAGGCTTCAAAGACATGCTTATTAAATGTGCCTTAAAAAGAAATCAATGCCAGATGTGACCAAAGCAGCCTAGTTAGTGCCTCCCCGTAACACACACACACGCGCGCTACTCCGGGCACTGCGGACCTCTTCCCTGAAGGTCACCTGCAGTCTCACTCAAAGTCCAGCCAAAAGTCAAAGCTTAGATCAAAATGATTCCCTGGAGGTACACACATTTGTGTAATTAGTTTCACCTTGTGTCTGTGCAAGATAAAATCCTGGGCACCTACCCAAGTGCTCGCTATAAATTTCTGTATTGTCTTTACCCAGGTGTAAAGGGGTGAGATCTGAGCACGATAATGTTTCAGCCTCCTCAGTCACTTAAAAACAGTAATTGCAGGCTGACAAGGCACAAATAGTTGCACCTAGAGGGGCTTTTTTTGGGCCACAGAGGTTTTGGTAGCCTCGTCCTGGCTCCAAAAGTCACACAAAAAAATTAACAGACAAAAAAAAAGGAATTTTCTTTTTTTTTTTCTTCGAGGGGATGGGATTACATGGCCACTGGAACAGTGGCAGCCCAGTGGTGAGGTCACAGAAACTCATCTGCAACTGAGGCAACAAGGCTGCATCAGCTGGAGGAGAACTGTGAAGGGCCAGGAGAGGTTTTAAGGGCTGGAAAATGGTGTAATGGTTCAAGAAGGCCAAGGGCCTCTCCCGCACGTCGTCCAGGTTGGGTGTACTTGCAGGTTGCTGCCATCTGATGGCAGCTGGGCGGGCTGCAAAGAGGGTCTGGGGGAAAGGTTGGTGTAGGTCCATTGTGCAACAGCCATAGCCAGACCCCAGCTTGCCATCCCCCAGCCTGAGCACACCGTTGAGTGATCTACTTCTGAGCTGCAGAGGTGGACATCCCAAAGCTAGAGACAGGTTAGCGATGGAGCACCAGCTGGGAAGTCCTCATACCAAACCCAAATGACCATGTGGAGGTCAACCCAGAGGCTGGCAGTTACAGGGCAAGCCTTTCAGCTCTTTGAAGCATCATCAAATCAGTGCAAATTCAAAACTTCCCACTGCAGCTTCCCTCTCCTGCTCACCCTGGGGGCGATGTGGCCCACAGATGATCCCAGGAGTGGCCAAATCCACTGGGAAAGCGCAGTGAAAATAGTCAACACAAAGCTACTGCCATGGGAACTAGAGAAGCAGGGGAAGCAGTAAACTGGTTAAACTGGGAGCTGGGCCCTAGAAACCAGACAGGCAGGGTTTGTTGGTGTTTCTGAGAAGGAACTCAGTATTGCTGGTGGAGCTTTTCCCTGCAGGGCAGAGGTTTTTGTTCCCTAATGAAGTGAGAAGTGAGCTCGCTGCACCTCAGCTACATGTTCAACACCCCAAACTTTCACTGACCTCATTTATAGCCACACCATTGGAAATAAAAAGGAAAAAAATAAATAAATCAAGGAGTAGGCAAAGCACCAAAATGAATGTTGACCCCAGTTTGGAAACTGACCCCCACTGCTCCACACCTTTGCCACGAGGCCATCAACTCAGCTTGTCCTTGTATTCAAGCTTTTTGGACACAGGCTGGAGCACAAAGCCAGCCTGCATCTTCATGCAGCTGGGGGAATAGGCTGGGGAGGAGGTGCCCTCTCCACCAGGGGCCCTTTCTTCATCTCCAAGTTGCTCTTGGTTTGAGTAGGAAAAGAGTAAGATCAACAGCCTCTGAAAAGTGAGGTGAATGTGTCACTGCGGGTGGACCTGCAAAGTATTTGCTGACATTTGTCTTACTCAAATGTACTAAAGAACAAACAAGTCACAGCTTCTTACCTGTAATTTCCCTTTTTGCTCAGCTGTTCTTTAAAGTGCCCAAGTGTCAGGCTCTGGGCCTTTAACATTCTCCTGTAGGGAATTTCTTCTCCACAAAAAAAATAGGTGACAACCAACTCACTGGACTGAGAGGTGTGAACAACTGGCAGTTTCTTTGGCTCTTTGTGACTGAAAAAGAGAAAACAGACAAAATCCTCTATTTTTCCATTTGAGGACAGGCTGTTTCACCACACTCACCCCAGCAGCACGCTGGTCAGAAATACCCTGGGTGTGACCCAAAAACTCAGATATTCCTGTACCCACCAGGAATTTGTCACAGTGTTTGCACAGCCCTTTGCTGAGCTGCTGCCCGCTGTGAAGGTGGCAGCCTCACAGAGCACCCAGCCTCTCTTTACTGAAAGAGAGTGGTCAGGCACTGCAATAGGTTGCCTAGGGAGGTGGTGGAGTCACTGTCCCTGGAGGCGTTTGGAATGCCTGGATGCAGCACCTCAGGAGGTGGTTTAATGGCCGCGGTGACGATGGGCTAATGGTTGGACTTGATGACCTTAAGGGGTCATTTCCAACCAAAACAATTCTGCCATTCTATGGGCAGCAGAGACCTCATCCCATTTTATGGATGGGAGAACTGAGGGATCACAGGACATTGGGGGTTAGAGTGGACCTAAACAGATCACAGAGTCCAGCCCCCCTGCCAGAGCAGCACCATGCAATCTGTCTTAGGTCACAGAGAAATGCATCCAGACAGGACTTGAAAGTCTCCAGAGAAGGAGAAGGAGGGGGGTTAGATGCCTGCTAGGAGCATCAGAGAGAGGACTGTGGGCTAGGAGAGCACAGGTAGGGCTCACCATAGACTAACCTCTACTTAGCAAGCCCTAGCACTGTCCACCCCTGATTTTAAAAAGCTTTTTTCATCTGCCTCCATACAAGACCTCTGCCAAGCTTTCTCCTTGCACACAAAACTACCTGCACCCACCAGCAGCTAACAAAGCAAACTCACTGCCAGTTCTTCACCTGCAGCACACATGTAATCATCTTGCTTTTGCTGGCAAGGAGGGATAAAATTAACTGGATCTTGTCACTTGCACTGAGCAACCTTTCCTAAGGAATAATTAAACCAATATTACCAGCAAAATGGCAATGCTCTAGTGAATGCCATGCAGCCAAACCTACAACTGCTTCTGAGGCAATGTACACTTGGCATGTCAAGAGGTCACAAAGTGTTAGTCCGCAGTAATTTAGTCTTCCTAATTTGTTCTAAGTCTTTGTAGAGTGGCTTCAGAAAAAAAAAAGCTGCCAGCAAAGACAGCTGGTGGACTTAAGGTCAACCAATTAAAAATGAAAGGCTCTAGTCAGGTGGCTCAGTCTGGACTTCAAACATTACTCATTGCTTAAGATGAAGAGGGTAAGAAAGAAAACTTTAATTATTTAGGCCATTTTAGACCTCTCTGTAGCAGATTTCTTGTTAAAAGAACCATCCTGTAATTAGACTAATCCAATCTTTGTCCACTTTACAGGAATGCAAGTTAAAAAGAGCCAGAGACAAGATTTGAAAATGTTTTGTTCTTGCTGTAAGAAGAAATGTTTGAAAGGCACACACACAAAAAAAGAAAAAGAGAGAGATAGGAGAATTTCCTCTTTTCAAAGCACAATCCATTTAATGAAAATGTAATTCTGAGGCAGATGTATAAATATCTCTTTCCCAGGCCTTTTCCTGCACGTGCAATACTCACTCTTCTGTCGTTAGACTTGCATTGCAGAAAGGGGAGCTTCCCCCCGGCACAGCAGCGGAGTGGTTTCGATCCCTCTGCTGATTTGAGGTTGAACATCTGAAGTGGAAAGGGGGAGGGTAAGAAAGGAAAAGAAAAAAAAAAAAAAAAAAAAAAATAAAAAGGAGGAAAGATATTAAAAAAAAAAAAACAACCAACCCAAAAGTCCTCAAACTTTTACCCAAAAAAAAAACCAATATTGTTGAAACCAAATCTTTCTTAATTGAAGTCTCCTGTGAGTTGTTAAGTTCACCCTTTGTATCAACCCTCACATGTTCTAAACAATCAAAGGAAGAATTAAAAATGCTGTGGGCTAATTTCTCCCTCCATCCCCAAATGAATGATAACCAGTCCAGTTCTCCACTTGGTATGTAGCTGGAGACCATCCCAGAGGAAAAACGGGCAAATTACAGCCATCCAGAGAGTGGAAGTAATAGTCTAGGATTCAAACTATTTCTGCTGGGGTAGGGTGGGGTTGGAACAAGGAGGCTCATCTTTGGGGCTTGGCCAGGCCGTGCCGTCACACGTCCCCAGACTCTGGCACCGTGGCTGACCCTTTACCTAGGGCCACGTTCACACACTGCCTTGCTCACCATCACGCCGAGCCTTGGCTGAGGAGCAGCACGGCCAGCACCCAACAAACCTCTCCTCACCTCTGTTGGCTCCCCAAGCCTCACCGTGGCACCCAGCACCATCCCTCCCGCCGCCATTACCGTTGCTTCTGCGGCTTGGAGACCTCGGCGAGCCGCCGGCACGCTTCCTCCAGCTGTGCCAGGGTGTTGGGCGGGGTGAGCGGGGGCATGGCGGGGTCCTGGACGAAGGGATGGGCAGGCTGCGCCCCACGCGGGTGGCTGCTGGTCCCCCACGGGTGGTGGCGGCCGAGGGCCCCCTTGGCGAAGTCAGAGCCGTAGGCCTTCTTTGTGCTTTGTGTGCTTGGGGAGGGGAAGAAGTCGGGTTAGAAAAGCTGGAAAATATGACTTTAATAGCAGCTCCTATTCTGCTCGCTCCCTCTCAAAAGTCTGTCATAACATGAAAGGAGGTTTATTGCCAAAAACATGACATTTTTGTGGTTTTTCTGGTTCTGCGGAACAGCTTTTATATTAAACTGGAGGAGCAAAGAGTCTCATTTGTTTGCAGCGATTGTAAAAATAGACAGCCCGTGTGATGTATAAATATTTACGGGAGCGATAGTGCTGCAGACAGCTGCCTATTTACCTATGGGGCTTGTGCTTATTTTGTCTCTCGCTCTCCAGCATCCACTGCCAGACGTTCTGTGCCCGGTCCGCCTCACCCCCCGGCAGCTGCACCCCGCCAGGGCCAGGCAGCACCCCGTCCCCAGCTGGCAAGGTGATGCTCTCCGCTCCTCTGCCCGGTCTCTTCGGCAGTGTCCCAGTCCTGCTGAAGGCAAGAAGAGGACAGGAGAACACCATTAGTGACAAGGAAGCAGAAAGGCATCATTAGCCCCCAGTGCAGGCCAGGGGCTGTCCCCATCCTGACGGTTTGGGGGTTGGTTCAATGGAGAGAGATGCTCATAACTCACCCGAAGGGCTCCAGCGGAGGGAGAGGGGGGTCCACGCTTTTCGGGTGGCCCTTGCACTTGGGGTAGCAGTAGTAGTCGCTGCCTGCTGGGCAGCAGCACTGCACCCGCTGAGCTGCCTCCGCTTCGATCTGCTCCTTCGTCTTGGGCATGGTGTGGTGGTGGATGTAGTGGTGGTGGACGTGCTTGGTGGTCTGCTTGGTGATGAAGCCCTTACCCACCAAGGCACACGCCGCCGGCGAGGCCGCGCTGGGCTGCAGCTTGCCCATTGGCAGGCGGTCCGGGGAGCGGGCACGGGGACTGTGCCGACCCATGCCGGGCGACTGGCAGCCGGGGGTCTTCAGCACACGGGAGAGATGTTCATCCAGGATGGCCTGGGGGTCCTCCTCGTAGCTGCCGGAGGGCAGGAGTGAGAGCGTGTGCTGGGGGTGCTGGGGGTTCACCATCTCCCGACTGCTCTGCAGGCTGATGGGGAGCTCCGAGCCCTCCTTCTCCTCATCCTGCCGGCCAAGTGATGGTGAAGAGTAAATGTAAGAGGATGAGGAAACAGCAAGGCATGCGCTGGGATGTGCCCCCGCCATGGGTTCATGAGCCACAGTGAGATGGAAACATATTCCTCTTCATGGGCAGGATATGGCCCTCTCCCACCCCTCCCCAAGCACGCTGTGAGCTCTGCCCAGCCCCAGGAGGGTTAATCCTCCTACCTCCTTGATTTGCTGCAGCCTCTCCTCCAGACTGTCCATGGTTTCCTGCTCCTGCTTTAGCTTCTCCAGCCGGGAAATGAGCTCGGCGGCGAAGGCAGCTGGCTCTACTGGGGTCATCTCCTTGGGAAGGCGGTGGGTCCTCTACAAGAAGCGGGGACAGAAGGCACAAGGCATGTTTAGCGGGCGGCGCGGGGGCTTAGCCGGAGCAGCATCGCCAGCCCCGCTACGCTTGTTGTGTCTCCATGTTTGGATGAAAAGACGACCGCAACTAGGCATGGGCTGCTCTGGATTTTTATGAGCTAGTGCTGTGGCCTCATGGAGTGACATCCTCCCCACCAGCGTTTGCCTTCGGCAGGAGCAGTTGGTCGCACTCTGAGGAACCCCGCTTGTTCTCTCTGTAGTACAACCAGCCCATCAGTAGCTACTCTGAAGTAGAAAATCTTCAAAGACTGTTGTCAAACATCAAAAAAAAAAAGGAAAAAAAAAAAGAAAGAAAAAAAAAAAAGAAAAAAAACCCCAAAGGTGGGAGGGAGAGACTTTAACTCAAGGAATAAAGTGAGTATAAACAGAAAGGAGTTGGAAATTAAAAAAAATAAGATGGGGGAGAAAAAGGGAAAGGAGAAAAAAAAAAGAATTAAAAAAAAAAAAAAAAAAAANAAAAGAAGTCAAACGGTTGCAGATCAGAGAAGTGCTGGTAATTTATTTCCTGGCTACACACTGGGCACCTTTGAGGTAGTGTTGTCTCAACAGTGTCCTAGATCTCTTCCCCCCCCCCCTCCATCTCTTTGTACAGAAAATGAAGAAAGCTGCTGCAGGCTAGCGGTGCTACACTGCTGAGCTTGGCTGCCTCAAGCAGATCTATCAAGGGAAAAAGGGAACATCTCCAAATCAAGTGCAGAATATAAAAAGGCAAAACGCGAATTTCTGCCAAAAGAAGCAAACATGGCAGGAAAAGGGAAGGAAAAAAAAANCCAGATGAGGTGGGGCCTCTCTCCGGCAACCACTTAGCTCCAGAAATGATGTGAGGGTAGAAAAAGGCCACTCTGCTGGAAATTGTCACTCTTACACAAGCTGGCTCTATTCAGTCCCTGATCAAAGCACTGCCTTACAGAGAAAGTCGATTTGCACGCCCTGGGACAAAATAATCTAATTTACAAGCTCAGGCTATAGAACTTTCTTTAGGGAGGAAGGGGAAAGAAAGAAAGAAAAAAGGGAAAAAAAAAAAAAAAAAAAAAAAAAAAAGAAACCAAAAAGAAAAACCACATAAACCAACCCCCCCTGCTCCAGCAGAAATATCATCTCTGATTTCTTACTGCTCTAGACAGCAGAAAGAGGAACTTTAGCACATTAATCTCAAGACAAGGTAAGTTTACACTGGTCTGTGTAAACAGTTATTCACTGCAGGAATCGGAGTCTGCAAGTCAATGGAATTAGCAAGTCAGGGAGTTAATTTCTGCAACGCTGTGGATTGGATCCCCCCAGAGCCAGGCACCTTATCTGCTGCAAATGTCTCTCCCCTGGGACATCTCTCCCCTGCTTCTCACCAGCCTGCAGGCCATGGCCTTCCAAAGGCCACTGGTGATGCACACAAGGCCAAGCCCCAGTCTGCTTGGCACCAGAGGAGGTGTCAAGGTGGTGGTCGGAGCCAAGGCGCTCACTAGACCTAACCAGGGCACCTCCACTTGGTTTTAGGCCAGAAAGACAAATTCAGTGCCAGGAAAAGCCCTAATCAGCACCTGGCTTTCAGGGAAGGACCAAACCATGACTGGTTTCTCCAAGGATGCTGAGAGCACACGGTTCCTGCCCAACCAAGCCACATTCCTTCTCTGGGATGGACATGGAGATGCTCTCCTCTCCTGCTCCTTCCCTTTCACATGTCCCCATACCCAGTCCTGTGGCCAACTCAGACCCTTGCAGCTCCCACCTGAACTTACCGGAAAATGAGGTAGAGAAACTTGACCGTTGGCCTTGACACTCCGATGCATTTCCCGCTGGAGCTGCTTCTTGCTCCCAATTCTGTACGGGGGGATCCCATCTCTGCACATGGAACAGAGGTCACCATCAGTTGTGGCTCTCCCCATGCTCTAACCAAGACTCTTCTCCATCACCTCTGAAACCACCCAGGCATACCACTGGCCCAGGTTCCCAGGGGTTCTCAAACCCTCTGGATGTGACCTGAAGCTTCAAACATCTGCTGGCTTGGGAAAGGCCTCTGCCACCATCCGCATGGATGTGCAGCAATTAAGCTAATGCTGGAATGCAAGCTGAAGGCAACAACCCATGGGAAGACACCCACAGATCCCAACGGCTTCACTGCTGAGCCACCTTACAGTAAGGCCCTTCCAGTGCTGAGTTTCTGCTTCTGCCCTTTATTTCTGTTGTTTTTTTCACCACTGAATGACACTTTCTAAAGACCACAACTTTTCCCAAGCTCTGAACACCCCATGGAGTGTCAGCACAGTGGAAACAAGAAAGAGAGGCTGAAGATGGATGACCACCAAAAGGTTGCTTCCCATCCTTAGCTCTGCTTAAGACCTGGGACGTTTCTCCTGCCCTGAGGCTGGCCAACACACGCAGGCCACCATGAGGCATGAGCAAAGCTGGGCCATACCCTCCAGGCAAGATGTTGCTCCCCTTGGCCATGCCAGCTCATGGCCAAGAAGCTGTGAGAGCAGGAACTGGTGGGAACAGCCCCCTGCACAGCCCTGCTTGAGGCAGCCCAGGGTGTTTTCATCTGGCCACGCAAAAAATAACCTCGGTTAGGATGAAAGAGCCTTCTGCAGACAGCAGGGACAGCCGGGAGAGCATGCCTGGAGATCCTGAATGTCTAATTCTACCCCTTCCCTCAGACTAGCTGAACACCCTTGATCTCCAGTCCCGTCCCTTTCATCCACCTGCCCCCACACCTGACTCATCTCCTGAGTGGAGAAAATAGCTCCTGCCCAAGGAGGAGCAGTGGCGGCTGAGCAGACAGCGGTGGCCCCATGCTGCTTCCAGAGGAGCCAGCACAGCATGGTGCCCCTGTGTGCCACCTCCTGTGGGCACAGCCCTGGTGGGCACACGCCAACATATTTTGGACATGCAGCTGGAGACATGATGCCAGGGAAACACCTTCCTGGAGACAGCAGGTCCCTTTTCTCTTGAGGAAGATGATGAGATGCCACTGCTCCACACTCAAGCTTTGAAGCATGCTATCGCAGGCCTTTGTGGAAGATCTTGGCCAAAGCTTTCAGTTGCCATTAAATTGTTTTAATGAGCAAGATCAAGCTGCAAAGCCTGGAGTGAAAGATTGGGGCAATTTCATCTTAATTAGCTTGGAAAAATCTTTACAACAAAAGAGAGCATGGTGGGACTGTAAAGTCCTTGATGCCTCGAGATGCACATCAGCCTCCTCTAGACACAGTCTATGAACACAGATTGCACTGCAAGTGAAAAGAGCTAATTGTCCTCATGTCCCCACCGCACAACACAAGGCTCTGGAGTGTGCTTTGTGGGGGAGCAGCACAGCACACACCTGGGCCAGCCACAGCCACCAGTCACAGCTGCTGGTGACCACCAAGTATTTCTGCTCCACAGCTCCGTGGGGTATCAGGGCTTGGGGCACATGGCATGCCTTAGCTTTGGGGGAAGATGAGGGAAAAGCAAATTTAAGGTGAAAGCCACATCAACTGTCCCTTCAGAGGAGCATCTGTTAACTGAGGCTTGCTGAGCCAAGGGCCTCTTAGGGAAGACCTTCAGTATGGGGAGCACTGCAGCGGTAAAACTGCTGGCATCAGTAGGTTGCTGCACACACCTGGGACTAAGCCTGTCAGCATCTCTAATGAAAGAGCTGTCCTCTGTAGCTGGCAGCCCAAGAGGCCACATGGGGAAGCAGCTGAAGATCTCAATGTTCAACATGAGGGCACCCAAGGACATGACCAAGGAACAAGAGGGCACCTCAGTGCTCTCCTGCATTCTTCACCTCTCTCCAGGTGTGCAAGCACAAGATGCCATCCCCAACCTTTCTGCTATGGCCACTAAGCTGGGAGCACATCTCCTTGTGGGGTATTCCCAAGCTCCAAGCTCTTGAGGGGGACCATCTCTAGCCAAAGGGACAGGCCACCAGAGCAGAAGCAGGAGCTCATGCCACTCCCAGGCAGGGTGGTTTGAAAGGCAGAAGCAAAAGCAACACTGACCCAACAGCACAGCTCCTCACTTCAAGACATTCCCTTGTTGAGCTCTGTACAAAAGCTTCTCTTGCCCCAAAAAGCTCCTTTGGTTGCACCAGAATGCCCCACATCAAACCTCCTGCTCCCTGCTTCTACAGATCTGCCTCGTCAGAAGCCTTTTACAACTTGCAACAACATGTGGAATTAACATAAATAATTTTTTTAAAAAGGTTAAAAATGAAAAAAAAAACCAAAAACAAAAAAGAAGTAGTTCATTGGGATGGGAAGGCTGTGGAGCAGCTCAGGAAAGTCAGCTTGGGAAGTGAGGAGAGACTTCTGCACCACTCTGATGAGTGCTGTCTAAACAAGTTAGGCCAGGGAAGGCTGGGGTTAGACATTAGGGGAAAGTTCTGTAGTGAAAGGGTTATCAAAGACTGGAACAGGCTGCCCAGGGAAGTGGTTGAATCACCATCCCTGGATGTATTTAAAAGCCATCTAGATACAGTGCTCAAGGACATGGTGTGTACTACTGGCCCTGGGAGAGCTACACAAGGGTTGGACTTGATGATCTTGAAGGTCTTTTCTGACCATAGTGATTCTGTGAACTGAGGCCTTCCACAGACAGCAGACAGAAAATGAACACCAAGGCTGACAGGATGTCCAACAGGAGATCCCAGCTGCAGGAGGGACAGACAGATGGAGCTGGAGTACAGCAAGAGATATGGGGGGTGGGGGAAACTCTGATGCTGAAGCAGACCCAGACCAGGAGAAAAGTCTCTTCCAAATGAATGGGCTGAGGTTTCAGAGCAGGACAAGAGTTAACCCCAGCTCTCCAGGTGCCACCTCTGCCCTTGCTCCAGCAGCAAACATCTGCACTCCCTTTCTTGGCTACTAAAAGCTGTGGGCTGAGAAGCTGCAGAGTTTAGGCACTAAATAGCAGAGTTTAATTATAAACATTTCAGCTAACCAGGCTGGGGCTAAGCCAATCTCTTTCTGGGGGGAAACACTAGTTTGAAGTCTTCTACCCAGTCAGCTGCCATTTAAGCTGAGCCAATTATCTTAGCCTTTTGACTCAGATGTGCCTGACCTAACCTGAATGTAGTTTTACTGCTGCTTTGAAATATCAGACTCATGCGCATATGCATTCACTCCCATCTTCATTTGGCAACGGCTCTGAAACAAGCCTCTGATCTTGCCAACATCAAAAGCCTGGTTTGTAAGATAAGGTAATATTTGAAGTTTGCTCAGCAGCATTCCCCTGTGTCCAAAGTAAATCCATAAATAAGATATAAGCAAATAAAAAAAAAAAAAATCCCCTTTCCCCTTCCCCCCCCCCCAGCCTCCCTCCTCAATCAAGAAATGGAAATAGGAATTTGCCTGATGCTTTGTGGCTATTGCAAAATAGATCTGGACAGCCTGAGCCCTGGCACCTCTCATCAAATAAAACATTGTTTGGAGCCTTCTCCTCATTCCAGCACAGTTTAGATGTAGATTTATTTTTACAGAACACCCCTCACTTCGCTGCTCTGTCTGACAGACTTTTCCAGAACAAGTTTTCCCTCTCCAGCTGATAAGCCAAAAGCACTGATTTGCCTTTGCACTGATGAAGCACAAACCCAGATCCTCTGTTAGAGGGGGAAAACCTCTCTCGGGCTCTGGGTTTGTGCCCCAAAGGCGTTCAGAGCATCCTCAGCCCCCAGCAGAGCCAGGTGCCAGGAGAGGCTGCAGATCCCACGTGTTCCCCTGCAATCTTGGCAGCAGCCCTTCTCCTCTGCAAAGGAAGTTTTACATCAGCCTTAACTTTAAGCCCAGCCTCCAAAACTGCCAATTTTACCTCTCCCACTTCCAAAAACACCCCAGATCCTGGCGTGCCCGCCGATGTAGCCTGGCTCTGGGGACGCCTGGGCAGCTCTGCAGCAGGAAATATCCCTTTTATTGCAAACTCGGCCCCCTCCCCAACCCTCCTCCACCGCCCCCCAACCTGGAGCTGCGGGCAGTTTAATCAGCCAAGCTTCCCCAAACTCTCACAGCCTGCACTGGCCATTGTTAGGGCAGGAAAAAACAGGCAGGCTCCTTTCACGCGCTGCTTTATGGGGAGCTCCTATTCACTTGTTCAAGCAAATTTCAAAGCGGGCTGCTGCCCTCTCATCCCCGCTAAGCTCCCCTGGACTAACAATGGGCTGAAAGCGATTCAGTTAAGCCTTTCATCCACCATGCACTTTATTTCTCACTCAGTGCTCTCATCTGTATAAGGCCTACAATTGGCATTGCTGTGAAGAGAGGGTATAATCCTAGCCCTGTGAATCCCAAGTGACCCTACACTGGTCCAGAAATGACTAACCCAATGAATGCTCTGTTGACACATGATCACATACAACCAGAGCCAGTAAGAAGAAATAAAGAAGTCACCCTATGATTCAGCTCTTTTATTTAATGCCAATATTGTTCAATAAGGGAATCTGGTGGGACAACAAACTATTTTTTTCCATAATATCAGTTCAAAACACACATGTGCATTAAAAAACAAAACAAAACAAAACCAAACAAAACCCAACACAACAACTACCCAAACAACAAGCTTTTGTTTATGCATCAAGGGGTTTTGGTAAATCTTGTTTTCTGTTGTGCATCACCAGGCAGCACTGTTGGCTTGAAAAACCCAGCATGCAAACTTCTCCAAGGAGCACACAGCGAGCACTGGACACATCTGACAGAGACACTGAGAAAGTTTCACCAAGAGATGGTGACCAGGAATGCAGCACTCTGTCTACAGGTGGACTTTTCTAGAGCATTTCTACTTTAGTGAAGATCATCAAACACAAATGGCAAAATCCACCTTCTGCCCAGTTAAGAAAATGGCCCTTAGAAGCATTGAGGCCTGCTGCCTCCTCTACCCCCAGACATAAAAGCAACATTTCTCTCCTGCTGGGGAAAGCAAACTGAGGCAGAACAGCCAAAGGACTTGCTCCCAGCTGCACACTTCTCAGCAGTCAGGAGGAAAAGACAGATCCTGCAATCCCCAGTCTCAGCCACAGCATCATCTCTCATCCTTACTCTCCTGAAACACCCAGAGCTGATCCATGCAGCTCCATTCAAATGGCTCTTTGAAGAGTGCCCCAGCCACACTAGATGAGCAGCTATTTGCCCCTTCAGGTCACTGGCCCTACTAATGCCGATTCTGCCATTAATGATGAACCTTAATTACAGAAAGTACTTCCTACAGGAAGCAATCTCCTCCTCTTTGATGACTGGTAACTAGCTAAGGAACCCTGGCCTTAAGACAAAGGCTAAGCAAGATATGCTCCTTGCCAGGCAGCACCATCAGCATCAGGGAGAACATGTTTGCTCAACTGCAGCTGCAAAAGGACAGTAGTGGGACCCATGATTTCACTCCATCTGATACCTACTGCACGAAACACAAAGCTGCCATGCCCTGCTACACCTCTCCAGGCAGCCCCTGGCCAACAGCAAACAGAAGCAGATGATGCCCCTGGACCCACCACTCCTGTAAGACCCCATGGTGCACCAGCACAGCTGATTGACAGATGGAGCATGCCAGAAGGACCCAGCCAACAGAAGCTACTTACACACTGCTGTCTGTCATTGACATGGAGTCGTCCGTCAGGGCATCACTGGAGATTTCGCTGTCGTTGGCGCTGGTTGCTGGGGCAAACACATAGCCTGAATTCACATGGTAGGGGTTAACAGGGTCGTTCCTCTTGAAGGACCTAGGCACAAGCAGCACAGGAACCTAGTTACCAACCAGGGCACATCTGAACACACCCAAAGTCCACCTTTCGAGATGTTGCTTTAGCATTTGAAGCACACTTTAGAAAATCCCAGCAAGCATCTCTGCCTACCTTCAAAAACTTCATCCTTAAAGTTTGATGCTGCACTGCTGAGGTCAGCAGGAGTTTTGCTGTTGGCATCAGCAGGGAAAAGATCAAGAAGTTCATGGCTCAAGTTCCACTGAAAGATTTTGAAGCACCAGCTAATAAATGCTTAAGTCTACTCTGAAGACAAGAGTTAGGGCTTAAGTCTACTCTGAAGACAGGAGTCAGGGCTGCTTTGGGAGTGCAGGTTACAGTGTCTGTGTTCCCTGGAATGAGAACTATCTGAAACTACTGGAGCAGGACCACTGTGTGTCAGAGGAGGCACAGACAGGGATGGAATCTGTTGTCTCAGGGATGGCCTCCCAAAGACAGGTCTCATCTTCCTGCCATTAGACAAGTGTGCAACAAAAAGGCCACTTTTTAGGAAAACCTACTACCTGTTCAACTTGTGTTTTGTGCACAGAGTTGAGTGGGGAGGAGGAGGATGGGGGATGTCAGGATGTGAGCAGCAGGCTACATGAATGGGCACGTGGGTGACTGATACTGATACCAATACCTTTGGAGAAGCAAACCCAAAGTCCAGCCTGGATGCTGAGTACCCAAGAGCAGTCTTGTGAAAAGTTCAGGAGTGTGGCAGGGTCACCATGGCAGGGTCACCAGCACACAGAGGGAAGGACTTGGGCTTTCCCTTGCCCATCACCTTCCATCACTTCAACTTCCCAGCCAGGATCAATATACATATCTCCAGCAGGCGATAAGGGGATTATGCAGGGAGGTTTGAAAGCCCCCTCTTAAGGTGCACATTTTGTTCCTCTTGCAGGCAAAGATGGGGTTGTTAAGCTTCTCCCTTTGGATATCAAAGCAAAAGGCCTTGTCATCTGATAAGGACTGCTGATTTTAATAATTAGGGCCACTTACCCACGACTTGGGGGCCTAAGGAATGTGCCAGCAGGCTGGGCAGGTTTGTTGTTTTGTTTGTTGGGGTTTTTTTTTCCCCCTTTAATGGTCTTTCCACCTCCCTGCCCCCACAGGGAGGGGGACCAGCTGGGTTGAAGTGAGCAGCAATGTCCTCCCACTGTTCTCCATCCCTCACAACAAGCAGGCACCCCTGCTGCCCGCTGTGCATTCCTGCTCTGCCAGCACTGAAAACAGGAGCCTCCACAAAGCTGAAGTTTAAAAAACCAAAAAAACAAAAAAACAAAAAACCACAACAACCCCAACAACTCAAAACCCCACACTAAAAAAAGGGAAAAGGAAACATAAAAGGAGGGGGAATCGTGGTGGGGGAGATAGGCCTCTCTGGTATGAGAGGCGCGGGGCTGGCTGCAGGCAGGTATTCAGCCCAGCCAGGCTTGCATTCCTTTCCCAAGGAGGCCAAAGGCATTTCTGATGGGGAGATCAAGATGTTAGAAAATATATAACTGGGAAGAAGGAGGGGAAAGAAAAAGTGGAAAGAAAGAAAAAAAAAAGAGAGAAGAGAGAGATAGTAAGGAATGCCACAGGAAAGAAGCTAAATCTTCAAAGATAAATTAATTCCACATGTGGGTGAAAGCAAAGTTCTCCCACTAGGAAAAGGCTCCTCTAAAAGCCATGCAGTTTTCTACTCGGATTCAGGGGGATCTGCAGGCCAAAGGACCCTTCCTCAGTGGGCTGCTGGGTCCACAGATCTTACAACTACTCGAGTTGAATCCATCTCAGGTCTTAGACTGCATCTACATCTAACACTCCGAGCACCACAAGGTGTGAGGGTGCAGGAGGCTTCAAAAGGCTCAGGGCTGCAGGAGGTTCAGGGGCACAGAAGGCTCCGCAGCACAGGCTGACCACCTCAGCTGGCAAGTGCCTGTGTCTCCCCTGCTTTCACCCAGGAGGGCTGAGCTGACCTCTTCTTCCTTCCAGCAGAAGGCTGCTGGAGAAGCCAGAGTGGGGGCGGAGGCAGCAGGTCCGTATGAGCATGGCGGAGGGAGAGGAGGTGTGTCCCAGCAGAGTGTTTGGAAAGATATAATTAGAGAAAGTGGCCAGAAGTAACTCATCTGCCCATCAGCACCTGCCGCACCAATTCACCTACCAGCACCTCACAAACCAAAACTCCCTGAAGCTGACTTATTTTTAAAGCCAGCCTCCACACTCTCCCTCCAACCACCCCACAGAAATCCCAACATCCTTTCAGAAAAAACTAGTTGGGGGCTGGGTTTGTTAGGGTTTTTTTTATTATTATTTTGTTTTTAATTTGGCCACCTCACTACAAGTAATTGCACCCAGATGCATCAAGCTGCCTGCAAGGGTTTTAAATTCCAGGGGAGAGCAGTGGTCTCCTGCCACAGATGCTGCACACACAACCACCCAGCCCAGCTCCAAACTCCATATGCAAAGTGTTTTCAGCTGTCAGGTAGCAGTTGCTCTGGAGCTTCAAGGAGAATGTCTGATGTTTCTCAGCCTATTCTTATCTTGATGTGATGACACACAGCGTGGAGCTCTCCACATGCTATGTTAGGCAATGGGCATATCAGAGGTATCACAGTGCCATGAAAATTTCTGGGGCTCTTGGTTGCAGCCCATGTTACGAAGGTGCTGTTTTAGTGTGGGGTGGCTTTATTTTTTTTTTTTTTGTTGTCATACTCTTCTTCCTAAGAGCTAAAAGCACTCTGGTAGTTTGAACAGATTTATACAGAGAGAGAAGGAAAACCTACAAGGAGTGTTTTGAGGCAAAATTGAATCTCATTAAGTGTTTTCTTGGGACAAATGTCACTGAGCACTCATGGGTTTAGAAACAAAACATTAAAAAAAAAAAAGGGGGGAAAAAAACCCCAAACAAACATGCACAAACCAACAGGAAAAAACAAGTATATTTCAACAAAACTATGTTAATCACTGCATCCATGCTCTAACTGTAGAGCACTGCTTCAAGCATAGCTTTACAATGGCATCATTTACTTTGATAATTGAAGCCAAACTTGGTCCCAGTAACTTCACACACAAGGAGCTCCACCGGCAGGTCCTTTCAAAGGCCAGGAAGCACTGGGAGCCAGCAGAAGGCCATCTGCAAGCCCCAGCCTTCCCGAAGCAAGACTAGTCCCACTGATGTTGGAGCTTAATGGGAGGCAGATGAGTCCACCTTGGGACTGCACAAAGCCACGCTACGGAGCGGCACTGCAAAGGGAGAGGCACTCTCTGTGTACACAAAGTCGTGCGTGATAAATTTAGAAGCGCGGATAAATAATAGCTGGAATTCCTGGAGCATGGGGCCAGGTCCAGCACGGCGTGGGGAGGCCACTTTTAACCACACCACAACCTACAGGGGAGGGGAGTTGCTTTGAAGGACAAGAGGGAGGGTTCTGCATTTAAAATACTCCCTGTATTAGGGCTCCAAATAGACAGGCGGCAGCGTGCAGCACACGCCTGGTTTGCAGCCAGGTGCAAAAACTGTGTTTTCACTTGACTTCTCCTGTTCCTGTCCATCACTGATGCTGGGGCCAAACAAAGTCTTTCAGCTTGCATGGTGTCTGTGGTCTCCTGCTTGCTGTGGTTTTGGCAGTGAGTCTGTGCCATGGGATTTCCAGGTGGTCTCCCATGCGAACGCTGGGCTGGCCCAAGATTGCTCTGCTCCCACCCATCAGGTGTGTCCAGCCCGGTGCTCCCAACTTTTCACTGGTCTAATCACATTGAAACCCACCGAAGCAAACGGCAAGAGCCTGCACAGCACTTCAAAACCATAACGTGCTGAGCAGAAATTCTTTAATTCCATCACACGCACGAGGAGGGAGGTGTGGTTTGGCCACTCACCAGGAAAGACTTTGTGCAAGCTTCAGCTCCAATCCTAACTGCAATCCTAAATGCTGAGTGATGAGAGATAACCCATCCATATGCTCATCAGCTTCTAGCACATGCACGCACAAGTGGCTTCACAAATGGGTAGCTCGGGGAGGAACTGAGAAAGCATCTCAGCTTGACCTCCCTCTCTTTGCATTGAGATCTCTTGGCCCCATGGAGAGCAAAAGCTCCTGGAAATTCAACAGAAAGTGATCAAAGCAAAATGCACTACCTAATGTCCTAGGAGGGTAGATCTGACATGTGAGGAGCAAGCTGCATTAATCCCTGGACAAAAAAGAAAGGAAAGCAAAAAAAAAAAAAAAAAAGAAAATGGAAAGGAAAAAAAAACACCAAAAACCCAGCACTAATCAGGCAAGCTGCCACAGTTCTGCGAGAGCTCTCCTGGACAAGGCACATGTGGGTTTTTAGCAGGGCCTGCAGCTCTGGTAGAACATTACAGCCAAGCCCTTCCAGCACTGAATACCAACAAAGGCTGAGAGATAAAAGCATCAAACATCCGCCTCCTGGAAAGCAAGCGAAGGGCAGCAGTTCAAACCAAGTTCTGGAGAACAGCAGATGCTCGACAGTTAACATTCAGGCACGCGATGAAGATCCCAAACCCCAAGTCCTCCACAGACCAGCTGCCAGTGAGTGCCCCCTACCCACACAGCCCCTCAGCAGGAGAGGTCCAAAGGCCACACCGGGACAAAGCGCAACCCTCCTCCTGTCTGCACCCACGCCCATCACCCCTCCATCACCCCTCTGCTGGCAGGATGGGCCTCCAGGAGAGGACCAAAGAGGCCTCTGGCTCAGCAGCACCCTCAAGGGCAAGAGGACCCTCCTAGCTCCCAGCATCTCGGCACAGGGAAGCCCAGCACAGCTGGAAGCTCTCCACAGGGCAGAGGAGGAGGGAGCGCTCCAGCAAAGCCTCCCCAGGAGAAGCCTGATGCCCTTTGATGTCCATGAATCACAGACACGCTCTCAAAATTCCTGTAAACGAGATGTCAAACACTCACCACACCAAACCCCAACCTCCTGGGCCAGCGGAGGAGAACGCACATCTGCCAGCAGAGCCCTCTCCTCTCAGCCCCGATTCAACAATCCACATTTATGGCAAGGGTGGGGAGAGGAAAGAATACATTTTCAGAGGATTATACAACTCATCATTTGCTCATCAGAGTCTCTCCCATCCCTCCCCTTCACTTCGAGATGGCTCTTACTTTCTTCACCCTCGCACCGCTCTGCTATCAACACTTCCAACAAAAGAGAAAGGGTTCAGCAACACGGATGCACCCCAAGACAAGGGCACAAAACGATCCTGCCACCACACGACACTCCTCACAAGCTGCCACTAGATGCAACCACGTCTTAATGAGTTTAACTTTGAGCACGCAGCCAACAGGGGAGCACCAAAGATCTGCCGTTACTATCTACCTGCAACATCTCTATCACCTTAACTGCTCAGTGCTAAGTATCCTCCTGTATGCACTGTCTCAAAGCCACCCTAAATGACTCTGACACGACACCAGCACCCAACTCTTGGGAGAGGCTGCACATCACACACAGAGAGTCCAAATAAAAGCAGATTTGGTGCAAGTTGCAGAGTTTGATGTAATAAGTGCATGCATTTCCTCCTCCACGACCGCACAATTGCTTCCCACATAACCAACATAGTTAAACACTGGTTGATGGTGGAGCTGGGGAACTGGTAGGTTACATTATTCATGCGTCTCTATGATCCACTCTACTACTGCTCTTAATAGGTTTGAAAGTTGAACCAATAATTAACGTATGTCCGGAGGACATAGCTGCTCTGAAGTTTTTGATCTAGGAGAGAACTGAAAGAGCCAAGAGGGCTTAAGAGCACAGTATCTTGTTTTCCTCTGCACAGAGGGGAGAATTAAAAAAAGCAAATCCAGCCAATCCCACCACCACCACCGAATTCCAGTGCTGGGAGGTGCAGGGAAGCCCCCAAAATCCAGCCTGCCCTCAACACCGAGCTAGGTCCTCAGCACACCACCCCAGCAGCCCTCCTTCCAAAAAGCACTCCCAAAGTCCTTGAAGTTAAGACAAAGCACCGTTCCCAAGGGTTCCCTTACCTGTAGCCGTTCTCGAGCATTTCCGTAGCTCTGACATTCGCCGTAACCCTCAAGGTCTTGCTGGATAGCCCAACCACCGAAGGCAAGATTTTGTTCTTAAAGTCTGCACAGCTCCATTCCTCTTCTTCATTCAAGGTCGGGAGATAGCCACAGACAACTTTTAAGCTCCCCAGTCCGTTGCTGTTCATGTAAGCAGGATTTTCTCCTCCACTCCTTACATATTCGAGGTATATATCAGAAGTTAAAAACATCTGGTAAGCATTTTCCTCCATCACAGTCTGAATCTCAGTCTGTGCCTGATCAAACATGATGGAATCTATCTGCTGCTTCTTGATGCTATCCCTTATGTAGGTCTTGGTAGCAGGCTTGAGCTGCTTGGAGACGATGCTGTTGTTCTCGATGTACCTTTTGTATATAGCTTTGGCTACTCTTAAAGTTTTGGTATCCTTAAGGTCCATCTGCCTGAAGCCATTGCAGGCAAACCAGAAGTCTAAGGTATCCACACATTTTTCCCTTTCCAGGAAGGTCCGAAAAAGATAGGCACCATCTTGATCTCCCAACAAGGAATGCAAAGATTTGGTCCATCTGGCCAGAGGGGAGTCCGGGGATGCGCTGCCTTCCGGCTCCCCAAGCCCGTTCTCATTCCTCCGTGGGGCAGGAGGCACCGGCATGGCCTTGAAGCTTTGGCTTTTGGGGAGAAACGAGCTGGCGAGTTGAGGACATGGTGCTTCTCCTTCCTCCCCCGGGACAGGGGGTCGGGGAGCGTCTTCCCTGAAGCTGCTGCTGGGGTCTGGGAGGTGGGCGAGGACCACAGCGCTGCTCATGGCTCCGGAGCCCGATGGGGAGAGGAGCTCCCAGTTGCTCCAGGAGCTGCCTGCTCCTCTGCCTGCCTCTGCTTGGAGTCAGCAGGGGATCCTCTGAGCCTCCTCTCTGCGAAGGGAAAAAAAAAAAAAGGGGGGGGGGGGAGAGAAAAAAGGAGTATTGATCTAATCAAAACCAGATCCTCCCAACATCAAAGACAAAAAGTAAACAGGCTTTTCAACTCTTCACAGTCACAGAGAAAAAAAAAAGCAGGAGAGAAAGGCAGGGCAGCGGGAGCGCGGCTCTATCGCCAGCCCGATCGCGACTATCGGATCCGCTCCGCTGAACTCCCGCCGCACTTTTAGCGGGGCCGGGGGGGGGAGGTGGAGAGAAGAGGGGGGTGTGTTGCAGTGGGTCCCCCCCCCTCCCCGACAGCTCACGCCAGCACAGGGCGTCCCTACCCCGGCATCTGGTTTCCATTTCTTACCCTCTCCATACCCCCCTCGCCCTCCTCCAACGCGCATGTTGCGCGCCCCACCAGCTCCGCGCAACCGGGGCCGTGTACCCCCCCCCCTCCCCGACCCCCTTTTCCCGGAAGGGCTTTTTGGGGCGCTTCTCTGCCGAAAAGAGATGCTGGAGCAAGCACCTACCACCCCACCAAAAAAAATACTCGTGGGGTGCAGGGGGCTTAACGCGCGGTGGAGGTACCTGGGCGCAAGAAGGCATCCCGGGCCGGGCAGCCCCCAGGTACCCCCGC
>WBNM01005315.1:0-91490 GCA_013399055.1 Ramphastos sulfuratus
GGCCACACGGCGGGGGAGGAGCGGGAGCCCGCCTGCCGGGCCGGGGAGCGGAGGCAGCGGCGGCATGTGAGCTGCGGGCCGCGGCCAGGAGCGCGGCGATGGGGCAGCAGGTGGGCCGCGTCGGGGAGCCGGGCGCCGGGCTCCAGCACCACCCGCCGCCGCCTCAACAGCAGCAGCCGCGGGGACTACGGGGAAGCAACGCGGCCAGGCCGGCGGGCCGCCGGCGGGAGGCGGCCGGGCGCACCGCCGAGGGAGGCTTTAATATCTTCACTCAGCACGGTGAGGGGCTGGGCCGGGGCTGGGGGCCGCGCTGCCAGGCGGGAGGGGCCAGGGCGGCAAGGGGGGTGACCCCGGTAGAGGGTCGGGTGTGGGACTCGGAAAAAAAGGGGCACGATCAGCCTTCCTTCCCTCCCGCCCTCTTTTGTTGTTGTTGGTTTAACTGGGGGAGGGGAGAGCTGCGGGAGTCGATGGGGTGAGGCAAGCGGGGCAGTCCCCGCCACTGCTGCCACGTCCCCGGGGATGCTGGCCTCGGCCCAGCCTGGAGCCTGGCAGCGAGCTCCTGGCCGGAGAAGCTTCCCTCGGAGCTGGGGACCGGGAATCCCCGCCATCCACAGCGGGAGGGAGGTGGCACCACCGGGAATCAAAACTTAGAGCGCTCGGTAGCTGTCACTGCAGCGGTTCCTAGCCCTGTTTTTGTTTACAAAGGTAAACCTTGCATGTGCTTTGTCTTTCTGTTTACTGAGGCACTTACAACTTGCCCTTCTAGATCTAGAAATCTCTCTGCTGCGTAGCGCCCGTCAGAGTAAACGATTTTGTTTTGACTGGGGTGTTAAGAGCTGCCATCTGATTCTTGGTTGGAAGTTTTTGCTCGTCCACTTCTATTCTTACTGCTGTAAAGTGATACCGGAACTGTTTAATGCAACATGGTTAGTTTCTGGAATCAGTCATAGCAGGACTCCCACAACTTCATCTCCCCCTTAGTAACTGTGTTTGTTCGTTTTAAAATTTTATCTGTTTGACAACATCTTAACATAATGCGCAAGTTTTGGAAGGTACGATCAACAGAAACCTTAACAAGCACATTGAGGATAGATGTGCAGATGCATCACTGATTCTGCAGTACTGAACCCCCTATGGAGAGCTTGTGCAGTTTGGCTTTAGGTGGAGGGAGATGTTGGTGTTTATAGAGCAAGGCTGCCTATGACAATACATATTTTCTCTGTGCTCGATAGAATGAGCATAGGCAAAAAAGATCAAAGAACATGCAACCAGCAGTCTGAATGTAAATATCACCTGCTGTAACTGCTGACATGTAAGTATCTATCAAAACAAGAGTGCAGGACTAAATCTGGTTCTTAAAATCTCAGTGTTGTCACAGCTTTTGAGTTCAGGGAGCAGTACCAACTTTAAAGCCAAAACAGAACTCCTTGCTGCCTGAAATGCCTGAGCTGCTATTACTACTATTGAAACTAAAGATTACTATCCTATTGCATCTTTCAGCCATACTGTCGTCAGCTTCACATTCTGCTCTTGTACTTTAAACAGCACTTTGGCAGAAAAATTAGTATGAAATAGACTTAATACTGTAAATTCAGTGTTAGGAGCAGATCTCTGAAGTTCTGCTCCAAGCTTCCTTCTGGCATGCTGAAGTCTTAAGTCTTTAGCAGCAGAGCAAAACTGTTGTATAGACTGCTCAGCGTGGCTTAGCAGGCAAGAGCACTCCTGCTGATGGCAAACCATCAGTCTTTTCGTGTTTTGGTACCAAGATGACTATTTAGTTCTTGCTTTCATGAGGCAAGGACAGAAAGGACGTTTGTGGGAAGTACAGTAGAGCATGCAAGAATGTGTAATAACTTCAGAATAATACAGCTGAGAATGACTCAAGTGTATCTTTTCATATATTACTGCATGTTTTAGTAGTAATTTAGTACAGCATCCTGAAGAAATCCTTTCAGCTCCTCCCTACTAAACTGTAGCTGGGAGAGAAAAGGCTTTCTTAAGCATGCATGCACACCAAATAGACAAATTATGTGCTCAACCAGACCTTCTGCTCTGTCTTCCCTAGACCTGGAAACAAGAACGAGCCTGGAAAGCCAACACACTCTAAATTAAACTGTTCAGTGACATATCAGAAGAACAGTTCTCTGTGATAACAGTAATTGTATCTTTTAGATTAATGGCTATTTGTATTGTTTAGGTTATCTGCTTCAGTGGTAAAGCTAATGGATATTGTTTTTCTTAGGTTTTTGTTGCTTTTGTTACTTTGCAGATCATAAAGGCAGACTTGTCTATTGAAAATAAGATACAGCTTTTTATTCCCATAGTTTATGTAAAAGGAGTGGGGTTATTTGGCGATACAGCTTTTGAGAGTTTCAGGGTAGGCTTCTGTGCTGGTTTGAGGCTNCAAACTCCTATCTCATGACGAATATCTCAGATGTGTTAAACTGTGCCCCAGAACATTTTACTAGAACTTGATGAACAACTTACTCCTAATAATTTGTATCAAATACCAGTCAAAGTTTGGTACATACTTAGTATTTGCCTTAGTCAGTAACAAAGGGTTCTGTAGTGCTCCTAAATCTGGAGTTCACTTCCCTTCTCAGAGAAACTGTTTTGTGTGATCCTGACTTCCTTTGTCCAAGAGACTTTTTCCCTTTCAACTTCCACTGTCATTTTTCATTTACTGACCTTCTTATCCTGCTTTACTTAACCTGGCATTCTGCTAGCTTTTTCTGAGACATTTTGGTTGCTGCTGGTATTACTTCATCCAGACTCCTCTTTTTTAGGCCTTTCTGAACCTGAACCTTCCATCACATCTCTAGGACAATGTATTCACAGTGTATGAAAAGTGATGGGGAGAGTGCTCCTGGACCAGTGATAAAACCAAGCCAGTCTGAGCAACTTATCTCCCTTCCTTGTCTCTCCTTGGTACATTCATTGATGTGAGGAATACAACCTGTTGTCTGTACTAGACCTTTGCAGGTATGAGTCCCTGCTTCAGCTCACATTGTCAGATTTCATACTCGACTGTGCCAAGAGCAACATGAAGTTTACTAACTCCTGACAAAGTTCATTTTGAGGGGTTGCTTCTAGATTGTTCATGGAACGATGGAAGTACCCAAGGTTCTTAGCCTCAGACACATTTTGCTACAGGATTTTGAAGAACAGTGTGTGTCAAATTGATAAAATGTAAAATCTCTCATACTATGCTACCAAAAATCTGAGACAAGCACTTTTACAGAACAAACTTGAAGCACAGTTATGCTTGAAAATTCAAGAGATTGAGTTGCACAGTTTGTCCCAAGTGTGTTTGCTGTGTTACAGTTGTGTACGAGAAGCACTATAGATACACAGGCGCTGCATGCTTTAGGATCTGATTTTGAAAGAGGCAAGAAGATTGAAGGTGTTTTCTGGTTTATGTAAAAAACAAGGAAATCTGTACTGTGGCACCTCACTATTCTATCATGAGAACATGTAGACTACTCAGGGGTTCAGCTCACTGTAGTATTGAATTCTGTGAACATTGCTGTGAAGATGAGCAGAACAGTTCTAACCAAGCTGATATACTGGTCTGATTTGGAGCAGAGCTCTCTTAAGATACAGAAGAGATTTGTGGATTTTGCAGCCTTTTGGAACCATCTCTTCAAGCACCATGTTGTCAGGGTTCCTAGCAAGTAATCTGTGACATATAAAAGCAAGTAATGGATCGTGAAGCATGTTGATTGCTAGCAATGTACTGGAAAGGAGGAATGTAAACAGAAGGCTCCTTCAGACACTGGTGTTCCCAGGTACACTCTGTCAGAATTGACTAGTGCTGCAGGGACAACAGCTTGAGAGGGAAAAGCTGTAGCAAGCACTGGTTAGGATCAAAGACAGTTCAGTGACATCAGAAATGGGAACAAGTACTTGGTGCCTTTTCAGGATGAGCATGCTTCCCCTTTCAGAGAAGGGACAGGGAAGTAGGCTATCTTCTTATCATTTCAGTAGTCTGCTTGAGGGATGGGGTACAATTTATGACAACCAACAACTAACATACAAGTTGCACAGGCCCTACTTAGCTCCTCATATGACCTCTAAGAAGTGACATGCACTAATTTTCTTTCTGAAGAGCAGTGATAACTGCCTGCTGTACCAAGATACTCTTTGGAATGGTGTGAGCATTCTTTTCATCTCCAGAAAGACTTGCTGAGTGTTGTAGAAAGCGTACTGCAGGCAAGTCAGATTATTTAAATCCTGGCTGGGAAGCCTCTGTGGTACCTGTTTGCAGTACTGCTACAGTTGCCTTGGTGATGTATTTCAGGGTAGTGGAAGACTGCCACACTTGAGCTTTTGATCCAACAGGCACAGGACATTTGTTCCCTGTTTTGTTTTCTAGAGGAGGACTTCAGCGACCTTTTACTATATGCATCAGGGTCACGCAAGATAAGCTTATACTTTTTAAAAGTAAAATTATCGTTAAAGCTCCCCTAAAGTGGTGGAGTGCTATGCCACATGATAAAAACATTCTAAAATAGGAAGAAGTGTAAATAACACTATCCCATTGAAATTCAGGGGAACTGGAGGGCTGGAGCAGGAAAATGGAAAGGAGGAGAGAATATAGGGTCAGTTTAACAACTGCACTTTGTGGGCTGCCTAAAATGCTTTTTGTTTTTCATCCCAGTGAAATGCAGCAAACTCGGGCCAGAGCTACTTGCCTGCAGACTTTCCTGTCAGTAAATGCCCTATGCAGATGGAATATAATCACTGTATTCAGTGCCTGATTCTTTCTTTTCAGAAATCTTCTGGGACCATAATGTATAAATAACTTGAACTAATTATTTGGGGAATAAAGGATAGTTCAGCTAAGTGTCTAAGGGAACATCTGTAGAACGTGAAATTATAGGCGTGTTCTGTATGGCATAATTCTCCATAATATCTGAATTATTCCTGCAGTTTCACTTGTGTTAAATAATAGTTTTTATACCTTGTTTTAAGTTGGGATTTTTGTGTACTGGATTTCACAGATGAGAGGACTCTACCAGCTCAATGGAAGGAACAATATAATACAGAATATCTGTATTAATCCGTTTTAATTCCTGATTTATCATTTCCTATGTGCTTTTCACATAGACTGAGAACATAGTGTGAGGAAGATAAGACTGAAATGAAGTTACTTCAAAAGATGTTAGTCAGAACTAACTTAAATTTCAGAGCCCAGACAGATCTCTAGTTTCTCAGCTCTCCACATGTAGCAGATGGTGTGGTACAAGTTGTTCTAGCAATATTTCACAAACTTGCTATTGCTCACAAGTGCAATGTTTTAGGAAAAAAAAAAGGTGGGATTTTTTTTTTTTTTTTTTTTTTTTTTTTTTTTTTTGCGAAACAGGGACATGGCCAAGTGAACAAATCCGTGGAAAAGGAACATGTTAATTGTTGGACACAAAAGTGAATTCTCACAAGTGGCTTAAATCTAGCTGTTAGTAGCTTTTAATCTAGCGGAACTGACAGCTCACATAATTGGAGTTGGAAGATAGTTGGACTGTCTCCTAAAGATGCTGTAGCAGAGCTGGCTTCAGGAATATTTTATGGCTGGTACTAATTACAGATTCTGGGACAGTAGGCTTGAAATCACTGGTGTTCAGGAGAAGTGACCTGTTCTGTGACCCACTTACTTCAGCATATGTTACATTTGTTTGTTCCTAAAGCAGGCCAGTCTAACTGAAGTCTAGTGATACTTTTTAGGTCTTTGTTTCACAAGTAAAGCTAGACAAGCCCTAGAGAGATTTATTCTGGCCCATTCCTTGTAGTTGTCACAACTTAATGTTTCCATATACTTATTATGTGTAAAATGTCTTGTCAATACTGCTGACTCATTCAGGCTTGTAAGAAACTATGTTCAAGTTCAACTAATATAAACCAAGAAACAGCAGTTTGTACTTGTTCCAGCAGGGATGCGAGTCAGAGTTATTGGAAGTAATACACTTAAGTTTTGCTTGTGACTTGCTGAGTTTGTTTTCACCTGGCTCTATTTCATAAATCCAACCATGACCATAGACTAAAGCTTCAGTTTGATATCCTAAATCACTGCCTGCCAAACCATTAGTAGTTCTTTCTACAGTGTGTAGTCAGGGATGACACAAAGCTGGGCAGGTGTAGTGTGAAAAGCCCCTTGACTGGCTTTGCAGGTGGATCTGCAAAGTAGCCGTACAGGTTCCTTCTTGGCAGCATTTAGAAGAGTAGTTACTGGTAAAGAAATACTTTGCCTAGTTATTTGGACCACCAGCAGTCTGTCTGTCCCTCAGTAGAGCAGGAAAGACAGAAAAGTTTGGGCTGAAAGGGGTAACACAGTTGACCTGCTGGACTGAAGTTCTGTCTCTGTTACTTCATCAGCATCCCTGACATTGCTCTGGTTTTGTGGTTATGAAATACTTTATTTTAAAGGCCAATCTTGGTATTATCCATAGAGATTTTTCTCTCTAGAATAAGTGATTTACAAAACCATTGAGGCTTCCTGTTGGTAACACAGTAAACCACAACAACAAAGCTTCATTGTATTACCCATATTGGCTCAGGAAGTTTCATGTGCTTTGTGGGCTTTCTAGGAAGACATGTGCATCTCCCTGTGTGATTGCTGGTATGCAGCTGTGTATAAATTAACTTGTTAATAGGTGGCTTCCAGGATCATCTAATTCAGCATAGGAATTGCAAAAAAAACCCCAAACAGTTCAAATATAGATTTGCCTCTTTTTTTGAGGAGGAGACAAAGATGCTCAGAAATACTTCACCAAGAATTGATTTGGTTTAATTTCAACGTGTGTCTTTTAAGACTGAACTTCAAGAAATTCCTTCTTCCTTCTCTTTGTCCTTCCCTCTCAAATGTTGTGCTTTGGGTCTTAATCTTGCTGTGATACTTCCATTAAAAAGAATTATGCATGTTAATAAACTTGGAGTTTCATTTATGTTGATAAGAAAGTATTCTTTCGCAGAGGATTGGACCCAATGATCTCTGGAGTTCCTTTCCAACCCCTAACATTCTGTGATTCTATTCTGTGACAATACTGATGTGAAAATTTGGACTACAGTTATGTAAGAAAAGTAGCTCTTCCATGAAGAAAATGCCATTTTCAGTGGGACAGTTCTTCATTCTCTCCTCCTTGAGTTCACTAATGTTACTGTTTAGGATTTTTTGTGCTTTTCTGCCTTATTTGGTGTTTGTTATTTGAAGTGAAACTTCTTAAATCAGTGGAATGGAAGGAAAATTAAAGGATGTTACGGTGTGAAGCAGGGTCTTGGACATGGCTCTTGGGGACACGGTTGAATGGCAATGGTGGTGTTAGGTTGATGATTGTACTTAGTGATCTTAGAGGTCTTTTCTAATTGAAACAGTTCTGTGGTAAAGACATGGGAACCTTCTGCTCTCATTGGGATTAAAGTACATATCAAATTAGAGGATAGGAGGATTAGAACATTCTGGAATTGTGACCCTATGCTCCTCTCAGTCTATTTCGTCTTCCTTTTTCCTACAATAATCCCAATTTCAAAGCATCAGGTTTCTTTCTGCTCTTCCTATTTGTTGTCATCTCAACTAAGATAGGTAGAATGAACAACTATGGAGACAGTAGCTCCAGAAAGGCAGATAATGCTAGAGTGAAGACAACAGGAATAATAAAGAATGGAAAAAGAGTAAAAGATTGTCTTGCAGCTTCTCTCTAATCGTAAATTTCTGTACACTGGAAGTTGTATTTTGGCTACTCAGCTTTGGAGATTATGTTTTAAAAGTAGAGTCTTGGATATATTTACTGATCATTAAATGAGACAGGTGGACCTTCTGAACTGACTTACAGGAAGTTAGAACCAAATTATTGACCAATGTCCTTATAATGGGTGACATGCTGGTTGAAGGGTTCTCCACATAGAACAGAATAGATTATTTCAGTTGGAAGGAACCTACAATAGTCACCTAGTCCACCTGCCTGACTGCTTCAGGGCTGATGTAGCTAATGGCTGATATTAGACACAAAAAGATGAGTTCCAAGCTCCTGGAGCACAAACAAGTAGAAGGAAAAACCCATCACCAAGATCTTCTCCTCTTGCTCCCTTCTTACCAGAGACACAATCAAGTACAATTGGATAGTAAATACACACATACACTCTTTAGAGTTCACATGGGGGACTTACAGTGGGTTGACTTAAGACACCAATAATTACTTTTGTTGTGGGTTAAGTGTGCTCAGCACCATGGCTAATTTTTAAACAGGTGTCAGGCTTGTTTCTGGTTTAAAGAAATGATATTAATATTGGCTAGAATTGTGGTAGTATGTAGCATGAAATGTTCCTGATTTTCACATTCCAAGGTGACCATACAATAGGCATACCAAAACATAAAGGAATTATATGGAGAAACACTTTCCCATCACAAATCTCTCACTTTCCCATCACACTCCAACGTGGCCAAACCTAGAACCTTGTTTATGTATTCGTATATCCAAGAAGGTTAATATTGCCTTCTGCCTTTACCCTAAACATTAAGGCTTTAAAACATGTTTACAGACCATGGGTCTATTTTCCAGACAAAGCCCAAAAACACTTGTACATTCTAGTTTTGTAGCCCATGGATTGTGAAGGTAAGCCTTCAAACCCAATCTGGAGTGTCATTTAATAGGAGACCTTCCTTATCTTCAAGGGTCAGCTCAGTTTCTCAAGATGATTTCAAAGCCCTTGCTGCTCAGGTTTCATTTTGCTAACGAGCACTGTCAGGGAGTTGAAACTGTTCAGTTTTACTGCTGCTATTGAGAAACCTGTGGGAGGCTGCGCAACTGATGAGAATATCAATTTTATGTTGCTGCTGAGAAAATCCAAGAGCAGAAGCAGAGACAAGATACAGCTATACTAGTACCTCTGAAATATACTTAATAATGAAAAAAAAAAAAAAGATTAGCCTTGAAGGCATTTAAAAAGAAATACTTTAACTGTTACGATCAGTGTGGCAATCTAACATGTCAGAATTTACCAACTACGGTGACTATTTAGCAAAAAAAGTCTGTTAATGCATACTTGTTCAAAATGGATACAAGTTACCTTTCTAGGAAGAGTGGAATAGGCTCTTCTTAGAGACCTGAATAGCCTAGAAGATCTTTTTAAATAGTGGCATAGTTTCCTTCCTCCGTTAAGTCAAGCATAACTCAAGCTTTCACTGGCCTGAGCTGGACTGCATAAGCCTGGACTTTCTCACTACTTGTGTTCAGTTTTTTCTTAGAATGTAGGTTTGGATTGCAAAGGTTTCTTTATGTCCACCATCCACTTTAGTACAAGTGAAAGAGAAACAGCATCCTTTGTCTGACAGCTGATTTGTGGTTCTCCTATAATCTTTTTCATCTACAAACCAGCAAATTAAAAAATTCAATCAAACAGTTGGCAGGTCTTGGGCTCATGTTTAAGATACCAACGTTAAAATAGCAAATTCTTCAAACTTGAACTTTAAATTGCTGAATGTCGTACCTATCCTCTTTAGAATACTACTGATATTAATAGAGCCAAACCTTGGTAAAATTACTCTTAGAATCATATCTTGATCAAAGTGTAATTCTGTGGTATAGGCAAGACCTTGAACAAATGCTCCTCAAGAGTGGTGTCTTTGATCACTTTGTGCTGATATCACTCAATTCAGGCTTGTTTTCAAACCCGCTTTTTTTATTTACTGAGTGGATTGTTACTGTCGAGTAAGCCATGATGAGCATTATCATTTGTGGCAGTAACATATATAACAGTGAGAGCCAGCTCTCTGCAGACCCCAGAGAATTCTTATGCTTTCTCCGCACTAGGAAGATGAGTGAATTTTGGAAGGTTTTGTCTTTTTTTTTTTTTTTTTTTTTTTTTTTTTTTTTTTTTTTTTGAGACAGGAAGCTATGTACAACTTGGTGAGGGATGAACAGCACTTTTATAATTGATAGCAGTGTGAAACCTGTGCTCTGGCCCAGTTACTCAGTGAAGCACAGCAAAATACTTCTCCACTAATCATGAACACTTCTTATTCAGGATGGTATGTGTTTGGTTTACTTACTTTTGATTCATGGCTTCTTTTAAAGTTCCAAGGGTAAACAGAGAAAGCAGAGGTACTTTATCAAATAAAAAAGGCTTTGTCTAGAGAAGATGCTTAAAATAAATATTTCAAGTTGTTATTTTCTGGAGTATCCCCCCAAAAATGGTGGATATTAAGGTTTGCAAGATTAAGCTGTGAGGAAGGACATGATTTTTCATGTTAGAAGAAACTAAGATGTAGTTCTGCTGAGTAATCTCATAAATTTGCGTCTGATATGAAGTATAAAAGAAAAACTAACCCACTTTTCATATTTTTTTCCAAACAATCAAATGACTTAGGATGATGTGCTAAATCAGTAGATGCTCAAAGGATGATTTGAGTAGCCTGATAGAGCTATCCTGTGAAAGAGAAGTCTAGCCACTTCAATTCTTGCTTCTGTCATAGTTTTGTCAGAAAGGTTTTCTTTTGTTTTCTGTTTATAGGTTGTCATAATTAAATACATTCAACTTCTTCAGGGGCCAAAAAAAAAAGGTTTAAAGAGGGGCACTGCCTTCTAAAGCAGTTATTTAATTGCATTGTAATTCCTGCACTTTAGCACCTAGTTAGAAGTACAGATAAGCTTTGAGAAGCTGAAATAAGCCACGGTCTTAAGCCTGTCAAAGTTAAGCTTGTCTGTAGCCTTGCACTGAAGTTCTCATTCTTTCTTAATTTGACGTGTCTAAGCTGCTATGGCTTCCTTTTTTTTTTTTTTTTTTTTTGTCAAGCGGTTAAGCTGAATTTGTATAAGACACAGTATGTGTCTTTCCATCAGCACACAAGCTCGCACGTGGTGGTATCAGTGCAGTGACTTTTCTGTGTGCCTTGATAGTGTTTCTGCTAAATAAAAAGTTTTACTCATTTCAGGGGTTGGAAGCACAAAGCATGTAACTGCTTTAGGTGCAGCCTAGCTGTAGGATAATGCTCAGCTGGCCTCTTACACCAGCCTAGCCACAGGTAGATGACCTTAGCCCTGCTACTACATTCACTTTTGTTGTGGAGACTGGCATGCCTGAAAGCAACAGAATTACAGTAAGCTGGTTAGACTCAGGTGAGCCAGGCTGGTTTTCTTGCTTTACGTATGGAGCAATGGCATCCCCTGGTGCTGATAATGAGCATGTTTCTGCTGTGCATCAGCAGTTCCAGAACTACCCTGTGACTGGTATGCATGAGGCATTGCCAGTGAATATTGTGTTCTCAGACAAGAACAGCACTTGACTAGGAGAAACCTCTAAGACAGCCTTCCTGCTTTCTTCTGCCTCCCCCTCTACACAAAGCTCACCGTGTGATGTTGGCACAGGATAGCAAGGCTTTGAAACATGCGCTGTGTTGTCAGCGGGGAGCAGGGGAGTATGAAAGAGTGCAGCCTCATGCTGGGCTGAACTACCACGTTAGCTGAGGAGTCTGGGCATCACACAGGAGGCTGTGTGAGTTTTCACTTAAGAAGGGAAAATGATCAGTTGGATTTGCATGTAGAGAACATGATTTTGCAGGCTACCAGGAGAGGGTGCTACAATACTTTTACTTAATCCTTTGCTAAAGGTTTTTCTGTTAAGAAGACAAGTTTTGGTTGTTGCTGTTTTTCCAAATTACTGCTATGGTGAGGAGTGTTTTAAGTAACTTTTGGATAATGAAGGTAGGCAAGAATCCACATATCAAAAGACATATCTAGCAGTCTTAAGATTTAAGGGACTAAATGTTTATTTTGCCTTTTCCTTTAAGAGCTGAACTGCTTCCTTTTTAGTTGTTTTGTTTCTGTCAGGCTTTATCCTAGATAACCTCATCTGGCAGGAAGAAAAGTTTTGCAGCTTATTGGTGTGGGAGTGTTCAGGCAGCCTTTCGTGCATGAAAAGACTTTAAATCTGATACATCTGCAAGGTAATCTGAGCCCTCAAATTAGGAGTCACTTATTGCTTCTGTACACTTCTCATCTGTAAAATGGCAATAGTTCTTGCTTGTTTTATGGAGATACTTAGACTTAACTTTTGCATAAACAAACACAGAAAAGCTGTCTGCAGGCTAAATGTTCAGTCATGCACTCTTGTCTCATCCTGCAGGCTATTGGAGAAACATGTTTGTTGTGGTTCTAGCCTGTATTTCAAAACACTTGTGGCATGGTAATAGGTCTGAAAAAAGGTTAGTGTTTGTGTTAAATTAGTTAACTTGCCTTGAAATGGAAGCTTAAAGCACGGTGCTTTGCTGAATGTTATCTATCAAGCATCCATAGAGAGGCTGAAGCTACAGTGAACTTTTGTGTTCTGTCTTTAGTTGTTCAGCAGGAGTAGAGCAATAAAAAGAGTGAATTACAGTAAGTGTTCATGGAGGAGGGTTGTTGACTGGGAGAGGATTTCTGCAGAGACCCCAAATCTGGGGGCATGCAATTACCAAAAAAAAAAAACAAACCAAAAAACAAACACCTGACACTCCTGACTGCTCAGCTGCAGGGTTGTTGTGCTAAATTGGGATGCGTTTGTGTTGTTCTAAACATCACTTCTCATTCCCTTAAATGCTTGTCAGGGAGAGGCCACATTGAAAGAAACATGAATCAGTCCTAAAACAGACTACTAGAAGGAGATAGGAAAATCTGTTCAAAATCCAACCAAGACAGACATCCTGTCTTGCATACTGTCATCTAAAAGCAAAGGCATGATTGCTGGTACGCTGTAGCTGTCCTTTTTTCTCCCCTGCGCTTCCCGTATTTAAGAGATCGAGATCTGAGTGCGTTTCAGGGCATAGCACTGTTTTTGTTACATCCACCCAGCCATTATTTTCTCCTACAGATTGATTAAAACATTCCATCACACAGTTACCCACTGTGCTCCACCTCTTGAGCTTCTGGGAAGGTGAGCTTGAAATTTTTGAACCATAGAAGATATTACAGAAGCAGCATCTTGGTTTGCTGATGGAGAAGCAGCCTTCAGTATATAGCGTAAACTTGTGTAGTACAGTGGCGCTTCATATCAAACTGATATCCCTTCTGGGGATTGCTTATGTGCTTTTAGAAATCAGATAGTGATCCTGTTTGTTGTTGTTCTATGGTGGATACTGCGTGAAATGAGGTTGACTGAGGCTAAAAGGGAAACAGAATTGGATGTCCAGGAATTGGTGCTGGTGACAAAGAACAACCATTTCCTTTCCTGTGAGCATCTAACATACTTACTCAGCTGCCTGTATCTTTATTTGGAGCCGTATCTGTTCTGACGACAAGGTAGGTGATGCACAATGGCATTCTATCTGACTCGGCTCTCAGGGAAACATTCCTAAATTCTTTGCCTTTGCTGATATGCAGAGGACATCAGCTCTAAAACCAGGAGTACAGACATGCAAGAATTGCAGGAGGTGGTTTCTCCCCATGAAGGTACCATCTTTTAAATGTTACAAAAATGAGGCTTTGGCATGAGTAAAAATCTATGCAGTTAAGAAATCTATTTTCTGTAATAGTTACCTATTTAGTCAGTTTTTTTCCCCTCACCAGTGGAGCAGTAAGTTTAGAAAAGGAAGGCAGTGTTTTAGTGTACAGATCAGTGAGAGACACAAGGTGGTTTATGCAACAGGTCTAGCAGAACTACCATCACAGCTCCCCTTCCACAGGGCTGTGCTTCTTTTCTGAGCTTGGCTGCAGAGGCTTTCTACTACGCTTTGCACTATGACAGATTTCCTTCCCTTTTTCATGCACAAACTTAAAGCTACATGTTTTGATCATACTTCATTAGTGTGAGGAAGCTAGTTGTTTGGTTAGAGAACATCTGTAGTTGAGACAGTAGCTGTTCTGTGAGTATTCCAGGTCTTTATGTTGAAAGTTTAGTCATTAGTTAGATAATTTAAGGATTTTGTGAGGGAAGTTGCAAATATTGCACTTTAGAGAAGGATGGCTCATCATCAATACAGAGTTTGAGTTCCGCTCTGCCATAGGTTCTAGTCTGATACTCAGCAAATGATTTAGTTTCTTTGCTTTAGACCTTCCACATAGTACAAATTTTACCCAACTCTGTAGGACTGTGAGGAGAATAAAATATCAAAACAGTGGAGGCACTTGATGATATCAAGTGCTACAAAAATATCCCCTGTAGTATCAACTCATACCATTAACATGCCCTAACTGTGAATATTCTGTAGACTGAATTTAATATATGCAAAAAAAAAAAACCTTTGCTGCTGGTGAAGAGTACAATATTGTTAGCACTAGTGAGGGGAGTCACCCATAAAGCAGGTATGTGCTCAGCAGAAGCCTGGGATTCAATACGTTGTCTTTCTATCTTCTACTTAAATTGCTAGCCAAGTGTTTCAACAAAAATTATGGATTTTGTTTAGTTGTATGTGTCTGAGCAGGCTAGATGGTTACCTGTTAGAGGGCTAGGGAATATATCTTACTAGAATTCATATCCTTATTGGAAAAATTGTTCCATCTTTTCAGAAGTCTGGAGGGCAATTATCTAGATTTAGAAAAACTACACTGTTTGGGAAGAGATATTCACCTTGGTGACTCCTAAATGCCTCTTGTGTAAAAGAACAGGCACATCACTGAATGACATGTTCACTTTCAACTTTATATGTTAGCACTCATGCAGTTTTAAATGTGAAAAAAAAAGATGACTGCAAACTCAGACCTGGTCTCTGAGGGGGAATGCTGAGTCCTTTCAACAGCATGCCTCCAAAGACAGCTGCTCAGTTAAAGTTCATGCCAGCCAGGGTCTGTGCTCTCCACAAAGATCCCCACCCCAAATCTCCAGACAAAACCCAGGAGATGAATCTCAACAGCTGCAGAGCACTCAGTTTGTGAGTCTCAGTTAGGGGAAGGAGTTATTTGAAGTGTTTCTTTCCTTAAGTCTGCAGTGGTAATCGTAAGGGCTTCATGTCCCCATTCAAAATGTCAAGATAATGCTAACCTCTTTTTGTAGAGGTGGAGTTCTGGTGATCTGAAACTCTGTGGATGCAGTGTCCCTCTAAATGTGAATAATGCTCATGCTGTGCTCTGCCAGCGTGCTCTCAGTTCCCCCTCCTCTTTTCTCCTGCCCAAGTTGCACCTTTTTTTTTTTTTTTTCTGGCACATCCTGATTTTCCAGTTCAGAAAAGGCTCAGTGGCACCCTGAGCTACCCCCTTACATGATATACTACTTCCATAGCACTGGCAAAATGCCCAATAAAACGGGTTTGAGACCTCCACACCCAGATTGGAGTATTTTTTCTCCCCACTTTAAAGGAACGGCCTGCATTTTATGTATTTGTCTTAGATTACAGCAGCTGCCGTCATGTGTTAAGAACAAAGCCAAGGCTGTCAGTTTCTCCATAATGCCATTGTACCTGTCATTACCTAGGAAGCCCTGCCCTTTTAGACATAAAACCATTGGATTCCAAGTATTTTAACTGCATGAGTCAGTTTCAGTCCTGCTGCTGGAGCATGTGCCTGTTGGGTCAGTTGTAGTTTACCCTTAACGGGGCCAGCAAAAGCAGTACCAGGAACCTGAAGTCTGTTATATATAATCTCTACAATGATCACAAAACAATTTCCAAAAGATTCATTGGGGATTTTTTAAAAGTAATAGGACTTCCATTGGGTTTTTTTTTTTTCCAAGATGGAGAGGGTTATGAATTGATCCTGAAAATACCTAATCTTGAAATAAACCCCTTACAGGGTACAGCTGCAAAAGAATGACGAATCCTTGTCATCTGAGTTATCGGAAGATTACAGATGGATTGATGAAGACTTAAGAGAGAAGCTTGTCCCTACCACCACCATGGTCCTTTACCAGTAGTGGTTCTCATCTAGCCCTGTGGTGAGCCAGCCCAGAAAGATAAACCAACTGAAGACTTTGAAGTGCTCATTTGGTTTTCTGACATCAGATGAATGTGGGTGTGGTAATACAAGAAGTAAAGGAGGCAGCTGCAAGTGGGGGAGAACAACCTCCCATCTGGCAGCAGCTGCCTGCTGGGTTCACTTAGCCACATGCTCAGTCTGCATCCTCAAAACCATAGCAAAATAGTTCAGCGGTTTTGTCTCTTGTGCTAGGGGCAGAGCTTTCATTATTCTGGTTTAGGATTACTAAAAAAACCCAAGAAAACGAAAAAAAAAAAAAAAAAGACAAACCTAAACCTCTAACAGGCTATACACACTCAGCATTGTATCTCTTGAGCAAGCATACTGTCTGAAATAAGCCCCAGAAATCTGTCCTTTTAGAATCTCTGAAATTAAGAAGCAAGTTAACTTGGATGCTCAGAGTCAAAGGCACTATCTCTCCAGAAGAGGTTACTTCCCCAAATTTCTAAGAATAGAATCAATCACCTCTTACCTAGTTTAAGGGTAGATTCTTTAATATACATTTTGCTTAAGAGTTTGCTGAGTTCTTTGCCTTACTGTCTCTCTACCATGCTATACATGTATGCCTTGAATTAAAAGCTGGTTATAAACAGTGCCCATGAATAGGAGTTCTTTATTTCTGTCGTTGAGTTGGTGAGACTGGCAGTTAAAGGAAAAGACTGCCCTTCACGTTGAGCAAGGTGTGAACTTTAAGTTGGATCAACAAAGGGATTATTTGACCAATATTTTGCCAAGAGCATCTCCTTTCCATGAATAAATCTGCTAGCCAATTTCTCTAGCAATTAGGAATTAAATTTTTGCGCTGGTAATCTGTTGTTGCATTTTAATTAGAAACGGTCCTTGATATAGAAGTTTTACTAAGCAGTCACATTTGACGTTACTAATAAGAGAACATGCCAACCTAGATTAGTCAGTCCTTTGGAGGGTTTATTCTGCATGGTGTATTACACTGTGGCAATGTCGTGTTTGCCATTACTCAGCTTTTCTGGCTCCAGAACCTGAGGTGTAACTTTGTGTTTAATTTACTGGTCTTAGTAAAAAAGAAATTTTTGTTCTCAGTGCTCATCTCTGTTAGATATTCACCAGCCTCTCACCTTTCTGTTTCAGTCGTGGATTTATGTGCTGTTCATCCTCACCAGTACTTGGCCTTTGTAGGTGCTTCAGGGCTTTTTTCTTTTTTGGGAGCAGTCTCCTGTTCTTGATGAAAGCATGACCTTAAAGGATGGTTTGCCCTAGAATCTGTGCTGATCCTCCATCATCCTTGCCTGACGAACTTCTACATGCTGGATGCTTCCAGGTTTCTAACGTTCAGTTCTTGGTGCAGATTTTCCAGGGACTGACCATGCAGGCTTTATTTAAAAAAAAAAAAAAAAAAAAAATCAACATTATGTTTGTATGGTTTATTTGAGATTGCAAGAGACTTAGATCTCAAAGCAACAATACATCCATATAAACATCTTTGTCTCACTTCCCTCACTGTTTTGAAGAGTTTTGGCATCTGCTCAGTTGTATAATCTGTCCAGGAAGTTGTTACTTCTAAGCAGACCATGTAGCACACAGTGATGTTAGCTTTAAATGCTTGAAGTAGCTTGAAAGCAGTGGGAAGACTGTCTCTGGCAATGATGTAGAAGAGCAGGAAGCATGTTGTTAGCTCTGAAGACCCTTTCAAATAGACTTTCAAATATTAATTATCTTCTGGTTCTATGAAGCCCTTCTAAGCTGAACACCCATTTTAAGCCTATATCTGAAGTCATTTGTATCTGCTTGTGGATACTGTGTTGCTTGCCAAATATCAGCTCTCAAGTTGGGCCGTGTCTTATAGTTTCCCTCAAGGGTACTTTTTCAGGGGACTTTGAGGGTTAAGTAGCATGTCACAACAGCATGGAATTCTGATAGAGAAATGTCCTAAAAGGCAGGGGTTTAGTGGCATCTGAAGAAGCTGTCAGTGACTGTCTTCCAGTAGTGCTAAATAAGAGGTCTCCTTAAGAATGAGACAGAGAAGCACTTGGCTAGAAACAGTATCTATATGGGATAGTAAATGTTCTACTTCCTAACTGCTGCATTGAGTGGAGCTACAGTTATTTTGGAAACATTTAAATACAGGACTGCCACAGGTAACTGCTATAAATAGTGGAGATTTAACTGAAAAATCCCCTCCTAAGCTACCAAAACCCAGAGCTGCTTTAGTTTCCAGTACCTGGACGAAAGGCAGAAGACAGCATTCTGTCTCTTTGCTTAAGGGTCAGAATCCAAACTGAATGCAAGTTCACCCTGCTTTTGGTTACTGAGATACCTGATTTGAAGTACATTGATTGATCACAGAATCACAGAATGTCAGGGGCTGGAGGGAACCTTGAAGATCATCCAGTCCAAACCCCCTGCCAGAGCAGGATCACCTATACCAGATCACACAGGAATGCGTGCAGGCAAATTTTGAGTATCTCCAGAGATGGAGACTCCACAACCCTCCTGGGCAGCCTGTTCCAGTGTTCTGTCACCCTCACAATGTTAAAATTCCTCCTCATGTTTACATGAAACTTCCTATGCCTCAACTTCCACCCATTGCCCCTTGTCCTGTCATTGGGCATAACACTGGGATACATTAAGAGCTCAAGAGAGAATGATTTTGAGAGGACCATTTGCAGGACTGCCTGTTGGTTTGGAATTTCCAACTTCAAGAGGTCACCTGGTGTGCTGGTACAGCCCAGTAGCAAGCACTTAGTTGGCTGGTTCTTAAGAGGATACAATATAGCCTTGTGTAATCCAACCAGTCAGCTGTCCTGACAACCTTTATAGGCCAACAACAACTGGGAATGTTGTTCTGTGAAGTGCGAGGAAGGAGGAATGAGGTGGAACTCTGTCAAATTACAAAAAAAAAAAAAAAACGAAAAACCCCACCTTAATTTAAGAAGACCTTTCTTGGCCTTTTGAACCAGAAGATGCTCTAAGAATGAGATTGGATGGCACGGTTAGACTATGGTCTTCATTTCAGTTCAAAATTACGTTTCATAAACCAACACTTTTAAATTAAACATCAGTTCTATGCACCTTCCTCAAAGCAAGCAGTGTGGCACAGCTGACAAAAGTCTTACCGTGAAACTGGATGCAGCTGTTATCTTTTGTCAGACAACTTGTTTTCTAGTTTAGGTTAAATTATCTTTTATTTCATTAATTCCCCCCTTCTTTTTGCTCTCTACAAGTCCCTGAGCAGAGGTTGCAGTGAGGTGTGGCTTGGTCTCTTTTCCCTAGTAGCAGGTGATAGAGTGAAGTGGCCTGAAATTTCACCAGGGGAGGTTTGGGTTGGATATTAGGAAAAATCTCTCTCCTGAAAGTGGTCAGGCATTGGAACAGGCTGCCCAGGGAGATGTTCAAGAAACATGGTTTAATGGTTATGGTGGTGTTAGCTTGATGGTTAGACTTGATGATCTTGGAGGTCTTTTCCAGCATTCATGATTCTATGATTCTGTAACAGGAATATCTCCTGTGGGCTGCAAGTTCTATGAGCTATATGAATGGCTTGATTTCTCTGATTTGTGTATTTTAAAGACATTTTTGTCTCATTCATACATGTCATGTATCAGCGATATATCAACTGGAATGGCAGTTTCTGTGTACTTCTACATCCACGAAAACTGATGCTGTAGATAGATGGAATTTAGGAACTAACCAGTACTTTACAGAAAGAGAGGAAACACACTGCTGAGTGAGCTGCAATGTTAGACCTCCCACTGGGAATTTCCAGTGCTTTCCCTCTTCCTTCCTCCCTCAGAATATATATAGTAAACAGAGTAAATTAAGCACTGGAGGTGGTGGCACCCAAAGGCACATACAGTAACAGAGGTTCAAGGAGCCTTCAGTTTGAAACAGCTGACAATATACTGACCAATCCTCTGAGCATCCCAGTCATACCACCACAAGTACTGGCAGCAGGAGAGATGTCTCAGACAGCTATGTCAGAATTAAGTGGGAGGAAGGCTCTTTAAATAACTATCAGTGGGTCTTACTCCCTGGCTGTGTCAACATTGAGTTGTTGCTTCACCCTCTGAGCAGGAAAAATCAGTGAAGTAGTTGTGTGGCAAGCAATTGACAAGGCAAAATGTTTTTAGGCCTTTTCTAGTTGCTGGGTCTGTTTTAGAAGGGAGTGCATACTTGCCTCATCATTTTGCATTTCTGTTCAAAAACTTCTAAGCAAATGATGAAAATCAGAACACAAGAGGACTAGATGTGTTTACAATGGAAGGAGTAGCACTCAGATGAACTTCATCACTGAAGCAGACCAAAAGAATAATTGTCTATGTTTTTAGTGCATTTGCACTTTGAGGGAGCTACGGCAGTGTTTGTTCCTTCCCTTCTCACTGTTGATCTTAGCATGTTTTTAAGTTACCGTGCATCATCCGCTCTTGGAAAGCCTGCCTTGACTCTTACAGTATAGTTTATGTGTCTGTCTCCTTATTCCAGAATAGGTTTTGTGGTACCAGTTTGGTAAAACAGGATTTGATTTAGTCAGGATTGCCTCACAGCCCTTTCTGGTCCTAGATAAAACTCCATGATCTTAAAAGGTCTTTTCCAATCAAAACAATTCTGTGAATCTATGAAATCATTAGATAAACCTCAAATTGCATTACCTCCTTTATGATGTTTATTTGTCTGTGGATTAGGTTCTGTGTTTGCTAGCCTAATTTAAGGCCAATCTAAGCATTTTCGTTGCATTTGACATTTTGATCTTTAATATAAAAATCTAGCTTTGTATTTCTGGGGAGTTAAGTCACTCATTTCCACAACGTTGTGCTTTGCTTTTCTTTACTGAGCTGAAAACAAATGAGTAGAAAAAAAAAAATCCATCTTCTCCAGGATGTTTCTGCTCTGTTTGCATCTAGGCACATTCAAGTTTTCCATCTCCTGCAGTGTTTCTCCCTTGAGGCAATTATACCTTCTTTAGCTAGTCTTTTAGTGCAACAGTTTCCCTTGCAAAGTAATTTTGGTCTTTTTTTCAAATGCTCCTCACCATAGCATAGCAATACCTGAGGATTTAACCAGATCATATACTCCACTAAGCACTCTTCATAGTATCTAACTTGATGGAACTCATTAATGTTTTTCTTCTAGCGAAAAGATGATAAACCCATGAAGCAGCTATCAAATAGGAATAAAGAAAATGTCTTTTACTCTCTGAACTTTCTTCAGTTCACCTGTTTAATGAAAAGCTGCTCTCAAGCTGTTCCAAATCACATGAAGAGAAAGCAAGCAAGCAGCAAGATGGGAACGTTGCTAACTAAGCAACAGCAGAGTTGTTTAGTTGCTAACTAGAGACAGCAGAGACAAAAGCGGTCTCAAGAATTGCAGGAGGTTGCATGTTGGACTGGTACCACATTTAGTGTAAAGACAGGAAAATGGTCCAGACTTTCACATGAGGTATTTAGCTCTGAGCTGACCAATGCAATAATAGAAACAAATCTTTGTCCCATAATGAAAGTATTGTGACAGCACTTAGAATTATAGTCCAAGAAACAGAGTATTAGGAATAGAAAAACAGGTAGTTCTGCCACTGCAGAAAGCTATGGTTTCAATGCTGCATGTAATTCTGATCTGTTGTCTGGAGGGGTGCATAGAATCATAGAACAATAAGGTTGGAAGGGACCTCAAATATCATCTAGTTCCAACTCTCTCCCACTAGTACAGGTCACTCAGGGCCTCGTCCAACCTGGCCTTGAACNTGCAGGACCTTACACTTGGCCTTGTTGAATTTCATGAGGTTGGCTTGGGCCCACCTCTCCAGCCTGTCCAGGTCTCTCTGGATGGATCCCTGCCCTCTAGCAAGTCGACTGTGCCACACAGCTTGGTGTCATCTGCGAACTTGCTGAGGGTGCACTGATTCCTCTGTCCATGTCACTGACAAAGATGTTAAACAGCACTGGTCCCAGCACTAACTCTTGAGGGACGCCACTTGTCTCTAGCATGGCAGAGCTAGAAAAAGCTCAGAGGAGGACTACTTAAGGACAACATCATCAGACTACCCAAAGAAAACTTCAGCCTGGGAGAGTGGAGGATGAGGCAGAACAAGGTAAAGGTCTGTAAGAGTCACAAGTGACAGGGAAAGCACCAACAGGTAGTGGCCATTCAGGTTTTGCTACTAAAGACTGAGGACCGTCCAATGAAACTAGCAGATACCCTGTTCAAAACAAGCAAAATCCTGTTCCTCATTCTACAAGGTGCAGTTGGGCTGTTGATGACATTGCAGCAGAGTGTTGTTTGTGTGATGAGCTCAGTTTGCATTCCTTCAGACAGGAACTGCACAAAATCAGGGAAGAAACCACCAGCTCTGTCTCAGAAAGACCTTAAGCTTTAACATGTTGGAGCCTTGGGAAGGCTTCTGGAATAATATCATTATCCTTTCCCCAGACAGCTTCTGCAGGCACTGGTGACAACAGGATGCTGGGCTTTGAGTGACCCAGTCTGGTCGTTGTTACCTGAGGAATCCCAGCTGTCAGCTAGCTGCTGACTTGCTTTTGACATTAAGTGTTCTGCTAAATCAGAGAGGCAGGACTTGTTTTTCTTATCACACTTCCTTTAAATGTTCTATAGTTTTGATGTTAACTATCACAAAGTACTTCTTAAAAAGAGAAAATAATCTCAGTGCCTAATTTGAATGTATGTGCCACCACTACTATAGTGGATGTACATAAAAGGCATGTTTGTATCTTACCTGCATACACTTCCCACTCTTACCTCTCTTCAATTAATTATTTTAAAAACACTTTCTTCTGTCAAAAAGTACCATCACAAACCTAAATGTTAAAAGAATTTTCAATCCAGATCTACCTAATTTAATCAAAATCTTAATCTGTTCATTTACAGTTGTCCTTCTTTGTAATAAAACTGATTTTATTATGACACTTTTTTTTTTTTTTGTAGCTTTAATTACTTCTAGAACAAGATTATTAACCTTGCTCAGCCTTACTGTAGTTTCTTTTCCTTCAAAGCTGGATTAATTCTGCCATAACCTAGCAAGGAAGTGTTATTTCCAGAAGTGTTATTTCAGTGAGTCCATTCTTGTCTTAATACTGGAATCAGGCACGTGAGGCCTAAACAGATACAAAAACACAAATGCAGTGACACAGGCTGAAACTGCAGAGCTGTGGGCACCGAGCTAGGAATTCTGCTGCTGCCGAGGCTGGGGTTCAGGTTACCCTGCTTGTTCAGCAGCTGCTGGAAGTGGCGCTGGTGAATGAAGCCCCTTGTCTGGGTTTCACCAATGGGAAGTGGTGCAACAGCCAGCAGCTATGTTTAGTGCCACAGATTTGTTTCTCTGACTTCATACATGTGTGCTCACACTGCCCCCCCAAAAATCCATCAGCCCATAGAGCTGGGAAGGAGCAAGACAAAAAGCTCCCTCAGCCAGGGCTAGCTGGGCATCTGCTGACAAGCATCCACAGTAAGGGTTTATTGCTGGTTCTGAAGTTAACAAGGCAGCATGCAATTTTTGGGCAAGCGTTCGTGCTAAAGCTTGGCTTTTCTTGGAGGAAAGGACATTCTGGTTTATTTTCTAGGACAGATATATTTCAAAGGAGGCAAGATCACAAGAGAATGTTAGTCAAATGAAGTAAATATTTTAAAAAGGAAACCCCTTCTTTGTTCAAGAGAAGAAGATGGCTGTGGACAATGATGTGAGCAGCAGATTGGCTACTGACAAGCAAGGCTGAGAGTTTAGTGATTTATTTTTAGCTAGAGGGGTTTTTTTGTTTGTTTGTTTGTTTTTTAAACCAGAAGTACAGTGTAGCTTTGGCAGTTGCTGCATGTTCAGTGTGGGTGGATGGAACTGAGAAGTCGCATCTGCACTAACAAGCATTTTGGGATTCTGTTAAAAAATTAAACTCATGTACTGGAAAGTGAAGCTGTACCAGCTCACCTGGGGAGCTCTGCCCTCTGAATATCCTCCAAAAGGTAAGGAGTGCTGCCTGTCGAGGGCACATGCTGAGATATTTACTTGGGCCTCAAGATGTGGCATCAGCTCATATTTGGGCTGCTAGATTGACATTTTCTTTCGCTTCTGAGATGACAAGTCAGCAAGTTAGTCTCTACCCCCTCTTTCCAACTTTTCCCTCTAACTAGACATGCTAAAAATAAATCTCAGAAAGCCAGCTGGGAAACAGTTTAATGTGGTCATTGTTCCAGGTGCTGAGTCTAAGGAGAGTACCTAATACTGTAAGGCTTCTAATAAGATGTGATTATGTCACTTGGAAGACAGCTTGGACATTTGTGTCATATCAACTCAAAGGTCTGATCAGTTAGTGCTTTATGTCTGCAAAACAAACCTCTCATCAGCTCGGCTGCATTAGCATAGATGTTTCTGGCTTGCTTAGGGCTTGACTGAGCCATGTTTTTTCAAGTAGTCTTTTTGCAGAAGAGCTCTTACTTCAAGTATTTGTCTGAACCCTGTGAGTAAACAGCTTTTCATTTGATTTGCTCAGGAGTAGATAATATCTTGACTTTGATCTGGCCAGTATTAATGACTCCTCAGGAATTTGGTTGGGGTGAAGTGTAATCCACATCAAGCAGCTTCTTTCCCAAAGTACTGATTTTAAAAAGTGCCTAATGGCTTGCTGTAAGCTGTCATGTTTGGCCATCCCACCTTTCCTGGAGAAGGACTGGGTGACCTAATCCTCCTTTTCATACTTGAGAGGCTTACTGGAACTTAACCGTGACAGAGGAAGAATGTCAAATAGACTTTTGATCTACATGTATGCAGTTTCCTAGTTAATCTGAAATCCAGGTGACCCTTCCTAGCACTCCTTTTCCTAAAACTCATTGTGGGAGTAGTTACTTCCACTATAGGCAGAATTCAGAGGAACAAAGACTGGAACCTCATCACCTCAGTACTCAATGGAAAGAGGTAGGTAACAGAGAGCATCTAGAGCTCATGATCTCTGCTTGTTTCTAGTTAACAGCAATTGCTTTGCAAAGCTGACTGGCTTGATAGGAGCTGAACAAATCCTTAGTAATTAACATAGCAAACACTTTGATATTCAGGATTTTTCAGAGGTTGTTTGTAGCTTTTTGTTCTAATATCCCTTTTGTATATTGTTCTAATTACATTAAAATCTCATTTATTTCACGAGTTAACTGTTTTGCCATTGGATTTTGGTTCTTCACCCAAAAGCATAATTAAAAAAATCAAATTGGTAGTTGGATTCTGATGCTTCTGGCCATTCCCAGTACCTGTGACATGAAACATCCTGTTGCACCTCTTAATAACTGTTAGATCTAGGTCTTCTGTACTTGTATGAGCTCCTCACCTTAAAGTGTTTTGTTGTTTTTTTTAAAACCATCTGAAAACCCACATAATTTTGCTAGCTGCATTTATCCCAGAGTCACTTTCCTGCCAAAGTTCTGTGAGGACAGAAAATCTTAGAGGTAGTGAGCCAGTTTGTACTGCAGATCATGAATAATTCATCTACTTTGAAATTCTCTCTTAAAGTAGCAATGCTACCAAATGCTTCAGTAGGAGGTTTTTTACTTACAGCCCCTACAGCTATAACAAGGAATGAATGCAGACTTTCAGATTAATACTTAAGCTCGATTTATTTCATACTAGATTCTGCACCAAAAAGATACATTTTTACCAGAAAAGAGTTGAGAAGTGCTGTGTTAGGTTGAGGAATGCTATACATGTGTCACTGACATCTGAGCAAAGAAATGGGCTGAGAGACACCTCTGTTTGATAGCACTGATAGCAAAGGGAGAGAATAACTGGAACCACTGAAACAGGACAGGCAGTTCCTTCTATCACTGTTGGTTTATTTGAGGTTTTCATTAAATCCTACTACAGAGCACCTCTTGTAATGTTCAGGTAGACAGACAAAGTCTTGAATACTTCACACAGTGCTGTAACTAAATCTGTTGAAGTCCATTTGTCTGTCCTTCTAGCAATTAAAATTCAGCAACAGCACAACCCTAAACCTTGTCTTCCCTTTGATTTTTATGTCAAGCTACCCAAAAAGCACATCTAAGTAAAGATCAACCACTTTAACCATTAAATAAAAGTTCAGGGGAATATCATATACAGCAGTTTATCATGTTGCAGATTTTTTTTTTTTTGCTTGTAAGCTGTGTGGAAATATACCAAAGATTGCTTTTATTAACCTTTTGTATTTCAGATGTATTTTCATAGTTTAGGCAGAACAGTGCTACCAGCTTGGCTTGAAACATATCTTTTTATATGATATGAGCTGTTCATGATGCAATTTTGTCACTGACTGAAGTCTCCTCCTACTCTGTCTCTCCCAGTCTGGTACCATAAATAGAAACCTATTCCTTGCCCATCCCAAGTTCTTGGCTTGGAGCTGTGTTACTTGGCTTTACTCAGTGGGTTGTTTACAGTACTTAAACCTTGCACCACTCTGTGGGAGGCCCAAAGACTAAGTAGGGATCTGTGCTTAGCTCAAGCAAACCACTTCATTAAGAGTGGTTGCTTGCAAGAGAGGAACACCTTAGAATGGCATTTGGTTAGGGTGCCTGCATTTTACCAAAGCCATATGTGAGCTGTCTGGCCCTTTTACACTGATGTTTTTCATGACTACACATGTCAGCAGAAAGACTAGGTGGTCCATTTAGGTAAAGGCTGCAATCTGGTAAAGGGTAAAGAAAGTTCATAGATCTGCTTCCATGCTACCACTTTATTAGACAGCATGAACTTGGTCTGTTGATCATTGGTTTGTTTTTTAGTATGGAGTTTGCCCTGAGTATTTTTGAGTTAATAGGAAGTGCTGAGACTTGGCTTCAGAAACAAAGCTACTGTAGAACTTGATACTGTTCCAATCATGTCAGCAAAATAGGAAACCCACTTGCTGCTGTGTTATCAATTTTGTTTCCTTGTATTCATTAAAGGAGAAGTCCTCCTACTGGCAAGCTGGTTAAAGATTTTGAAGTCTAGTAATGTAAAGATATACAGTGGAAAATACCAGTTTTACTAGCAGTCATTAGCTACTTAACAGGCTGTTTTCTGTCCTCTCAGTTGACCAATGGCTATTCTTTGGTAGTCTTAAAAGCAAGCATATAGAATAAGCCTGTGTGTAAAATAGCACCGTGGGTATTTATAGTTTGAAAATCGAGTGAGAGATGTGGCATATGCAGGGATCTTGGTCCCTTTGCGAAACAGAGGTAGAAGTTAGAAGACTGTGTATACGCACAGAGTTGTAGCCTGTGAATTTTTGATGTAAAATGCTAAGACATGAGTGTATGCAATAACCACTACTTGCCCTATAACCCTTTCTTTGTCTCCTTTCCAGTGACAAACAAGTTACTTTGGCCTGCTGCCAACAATACCAAATCCTTTGCAGAACTGTATTTCCATTTACACATTGTTTTGCCTCTTCACTTGGTATGTAAATTCAGAGGATAATGATTTTTTTTTTTTAAAGTTCTTTGGTCTGTACATTTCCAAGCAGCACAGTCAGCAAGATTTCCTTGTGTTCAACTTTTCCCCACCACTGGAAGAACTAGAGAAATGCGTCTCAATGAGCAATTTTAAGTTGTACAGGAAGGGCAACCACTCTCAGGAAGCAGCTTTGAAGGGCACCATAGGGAATGATCCAAAGAGCAGGGAAGAGCTCCTGTGCCTGCAAGGTGGATTCTTCCAGCGAGGAAGTTGAGTAGAGCGGAATTAAGATTTTATAATGTGCACTTACTGTGAAAGGAATAGGAACAGGATGCAGATGTGGTGGATGCAGATGTCAAGGTGGTGGCCTACAGTGTAAAAAAAATCTGTCAAGGTGAAGCACTTGTAAAAGAAGTAATGCACAGCTAGAAGGTAGAAAGATGCCTGATTTTATTCTGCATGGCTGCATTTGACAGGACCTTCTGACACACTGTGTAGGGACATCCCATGTCCTTCCCACTGAGACACACCTCCAGGAGAACAGATGGAAGGGTTGAGGCAGAGAATTGCCTGTTACAGGAAGCCTATAGCTAAATTGTTCCTTGTCTGTAATGCCGGTACTAGCCCTACTTGATTCTCATCAGGAGCTCGTTAACAGATCAGCCTTTAGGCTTTGGTTAAGTGTCTCTTCTCACAGAGGCTTAAATTGAGAGGGTCAAGAGAGCTATTTACAAGTTACATTATTAATCCAACTTAACTTTCAGTTGCTGCTTTTTCATTCCAGAGACAGGATTACTTGTCTGGGTTTTTTAACCAAAAAGTCAACATCTTTGCTGTTATAGCTCAGGCTAATACAGTCACAAATCAATACCTAGATGGCCATTTCCTGATACCATTTCAGGTCTACTTGAAAACTTTGTCATCCACCTGTTTCCGAGGCTGTGCAGCCTTTCACTAGAAATTCTGCTTGTGCTTTGGGTATTAATTTATAGACAAAGGTTAGTACCAGTGTAGTTAAGACTACTCAGAGCACATAAAAGAGGAGAGAAAACAACAATCTGCAAGAGGCAACACCAAAAAGGAAATAAAAACCTGTGTTTCAGTAAAAGCATATCAACCTCTGACTACTGGGTAGTATGCTGTGGTTTTGGTGGAGGAGAAGGAAAGGAGGTCATCCACTTGTCAGAACTTTGGGAAGACAACAGTATGCAGGCATAACAATAACTGTCTAGGTATTGTTTCTACGTGTTAGATGATGCTAATGGGAACTCCTGTCACAGGCCCTATGAGGAAATCCTCATTACCACAACATCTCCACAGTTTTATATAGTTTCCACAGCCATACAAAACACAAACACTTGGAATAAATTAGGTTGTTCATCCCCTACCTTTAGTCTGATCCAAATCTTCATCACCTGGTACAGCTGCCTTTTTCCAGGACAGTGGAGTTTATGGATTGTAGAAATGCTGTTTTGTCTTGGTGGGTTTCTGCAGCAGCTTCTCCCTCCCTGCAAAGGCCAACCCACTGTCTTCCCTTTCCCTTCTCCCATTTATACCCCTCTGCAGGCCCACCACCTTCCCAGGTGTGAGGCTGTCATGTTGATGCCTTGTTCTTTAACCCTTCCTTAGCTGTGTTAGAAGGAGCCTGTTGCTATAAGTCATGATGCCTTTGCTAAAAAACAAGGGCTTTTAAAAGAATTCATCAAACAAATGAGGGGTAGTTTGATGGTGTCCTTTCAGAGAGCTGTCATGAATCTTACTAAATCAGCGGACTGCACTGCCCTTACTTTCTGTTTATTTCTGAAGTCCTGAAACATCCAGGAGTGGTTCCTTGCTCAGTGCTTGCACATCTCCTACATGTATATTTTCACTAACACGTTTCCTGTTGATTCACATAATGGGTGCTCCAGCAATGGTATGTGGAGTGGAAAAATGAATCAGTCTGGGCGGCCCCTTAATGGGTGATCTGTTTTGTAATTTGTAGAGAGGAATTTCTCCAAGGAAACTGTTTGCTTTCTTCCCAAACACTTTGTTGCCTAACTGTTTTAGTGGAATAAAACTCTGTCTTTATAGCTCATCTCAAAATTGTTTCAACTTGCAATCCAGTCCCCACATCCTCTGTTTGTTCAGCACTCCCTGGGAAGCTCCACCCTCACTTCCAGCTAATAACTACATTAACCCACGGCTTGATTTTCCCAGTCTCTTTTTCATCTGCTCAGCAGCACTTGCTTTTTCATTGGCCACCATACTTGGGAGCAGTGATCATCTGCACGTGGTGGCATTTGTGCTGGCAGGGGCATCCCAGGACCTCTTGGGTCAAGCAGCCTCTTCTGCTTGCTGTGAAGCACAGCATGATGATGGGGACGGTCCTCTTCCAGTCTAGCAGCTATAGCAAAGAGAGCAAGTTGCTCTGCTGCCTTGGTGAGGAAACTTCTGAGCCTGGCGTGAGTTTCACAGGTATGGTGCTCAGGGATGTACTGCTGTGCTAGCCTTTTCCTCTTTTTCTCTGAGTGCTCCATGGAGGATGTGGATCCTTTTAGGTTTGTCTTTCTCTTACAGTATGAGTCCAGCCATGGACAGGACTAAGAGTGGCTGCTTTTATCTGGGTTTTCATGTTATTGAAATGCTTCATTTTAGTGAGCAGTTGCACAGTTAAATGTTTCAGAAATAGAGACCACCTCAAGTGCTGGGGTGGTCTTTATTTCTGAGACTCACAAATTTAAGCTTTTGGACCAGAGAACTTGGTAATTGCAGTGTTGACAGCACAGGGTGAGAGACAAAACACGCCTTACGTGTTGGCTGAGTAGGAAAAGCATTCATATCCGGAGAGGAGCAAATTGTATTGTGGGAATAAAAAGAAGGAAGGAGATGGATGAAGCATAACCTCTTATCCTGACTGTGGATTACTTGTACAGTACATGATGATGTAAGTTTTCCATTGCATAGGAAACTGAAGTAGTAATATATGATTTATGATTAGTCCTTAAAAGAAGCTGATACAAACCCGAATTTCCCAACTTATTTCCTTACTCTTGATGTGAATAGAGCTTGCAGCCTATTCAGTTGGAGAGCTGTTATATGTGATATGCTGTGGTTATGCTGGTGAGGTCTATGCAATCATATTTCACAGACCTTCCATATCCTTACATATTGGATGGTATAGATCCCACACCAGACTGAGCAGCATAGGTTGTTACACAATAATAACCTGCAATAAGTACTCTCGTTTCCTGGTAAATTCCCCTTTGGTAGATATTGGGTAGCCTTTACAGTTACTTAAGCATCTGAGTCACTCTAAAGATGAAAGTGAAGGAAGACTCAAACTCTTAAAAGCATTTGATTTTTAGGTGATGTGATTTTTAGGTGAGCACTGTAGCTAAGTGGTTGAAGCTCCTCATCAAACATTAACTTCTGCTGGCTTTTTTTTTTTTTTTTTTTTTTTAAATAAAGTGGGTGTTAAGAACATGTGCCAGCCATCCAGGCATTCCTGAGGAACTGTTGGTAGTCCCACATATGCTTTAAGTCCTCACTGGTGTTCCAGCACCATACCACAAATGGTTTTGTGTGGGCAGAGCTGCTCAGCACTCAGTGGCAGGTGGCATTTCTGCTGGTTTATGCCTTGGCTGAAGTGCCCGCTGCTGGGCTCAGCCTGGTCAGAGTTGGTTCATCATAGCATTTGCTGCTGCAACTTTGAAGCTAAGCTGGTACTGGGCTGCTTCAGGCTTACCCAGCAAGTATGCTAAATGCCTATCTGTCTGTATGCTCAGTTAATGAGCTTCTCTGGCTTGATAAAGAAACATCAAGTATGCTTTGATTCAGAACAAACACATCTATTTTTGTTTAAAGCGTTTCACATTTTGGCAGATATATAATTGGAAGTAGGAAGTTTTTTAAGCACCATTAAGGTACTTAGGAGCTGAAAGGTGTGACATTTGTTGAAAACACTTCCTTGCATTTGTGTTTGCTCCTTAGCAGAGATGTGCAAGTCATATTTCTTGTATAGCACATTTGCTATGTGACTTTGCTTAAGGCACTGAAACACTTTCTCTAGCACAAGTCATTGTAGGAGTATAAAGCATATGTGTTACTTAATTAAATATGTATTTTTACTCCATAAAGAGAGATGGATTTAGGAACTGGTGGTCTTTTCTGCTGCTTAACAACTGGTTGTGGATATGCCCACACCAAGCCCTAAAAATATGACAGTGGGATGTTGGCAGCCATGCTTTAATGCAGGTAGCTGAGCAGGCACTATGGTTTCCTCTCTTTTCCACAGCAGCACCCAGTCTGATAGGTTAGTATATTGCAAAACGAATGGCAGATGTTAGGAACACGTGCCTGAAGATGCAGTATCTGCAGACAAATCAAAGTGACATCTTGGTAGATTCTTCTCTAGTCACTTCTGTTATTGCTTGGAGGGTTCCTTTGGCAAGACTCAGGAGGCAGGCTCTTCAGCGATTGCAAGATGATTTGGTTGTGCAAGCAGTAGAACTCTGAATAATTACCAGGAACGTAAACAAACCCCAAACCAGAACAAACCTCAACTGTTCACTTTCTCATGTACCTGCAATACAGTTGAAAAATTCCATGCAGATGCTGGGAACCCCCATTACGTCCTCCTCTTCCAGACTCCAGCCATGTCTTGTGACATGGATTTGGCATATGTTTGCCTATTACTTGGCACAGCCCTCTTCCTGTTTTGTGTCTTGCTGACTTCTCAGTTTTCCCATCCTGTACTGCATTTGAGCTCTTTGTTCACTCTGAAAGTGCCTTACAGAGTGGTTCTCCTCTCAAATGTCAATCTCATGAGAGTGTGGAGAAGGGGCGAGCTGCATGCATGCGTTCTTTGGCAGTGGTCTGCTTAAAAACATCCTGAGCTTGACTTCTCAGTCCCTCAGAAGCCGGCCAAAGCAAAGAAAGCCTCAGGTCATTTAAAGAGGACGTTGTATGTTTAATGTATTTGATGAAATTTTTTTACAGTGTACACTTACATATTTCTGAATTCACTTACATATGTATCTTGGGATACGATCCGCAGTCAGTGGTGCCACCAGAAAAAATATTTACACCTTCGTATTTATTTTCCTCCTTCAGCAGCCCACGTGTAAAACCACATCATCACTGTTATCTCAATATTGAAATCTTTTCCTGGGCAACCTCTCTCTCTGGGTTAGAAAGCGAGTGATGGTCTTGGCATAGGACCACTATGAGGTAGTCAGACAGTTCTGCTTTTTATTACAGTTCTTTCTGAAACCCCTGTGTATACTTAGATTTGTTTTTCTTCATCACAGGAGCCGTGGAGATTTCTTTCTTTTGTCTATAAATGAAGCTTGATTTCTCCTCCCACTCTCTTGTACTATCAAGTTTGCATCAGTTGTCATTTGAGACAACAAAACAGAACTGCCTGGGTATTCATGAAATGCTGCTGCCAAATACCCAGCGTCAACCTTACTGCTTTCCGTCCCTGACAGTCTCCAGCCTCTTACACAACCTTGAAATGCTTTACAAATCACTACCATTCCCGCTAACACTGGATCAGTTAGTCCCAATCAGCAGGTCTCATTTGTGTCATAGTTCAGTCTGTCTCACCTGTGTTTGTAATGTCAGCTTCAGATCCACCCTGTCTACTGAAGCCACAGAAGCAAAAGATACAAACCAGAACATTTTAGTGTCAAAAAGTTTCCTTCAGTAATTCACATAATTTTAAAAGTACTTTTAATTTCTCTCTTTTCCTGTCTATGCTTTTATCTATTTGTCTCACCAAACATATTTTATCTATGCGTAAATGCCTTCAAATAAAGGTCTATGTAAATAGAAGTATCTACAATATGATAAATATTACCTAGAAATGTTGTATACATAGTATGCTACTTGCTATATAAGCAGTTAGTCACCTTCTCCAGCCCCTGTTAGAGGTAACCTCTAAAAGTAGGAATCAGTAAAGCAGGGATTGAAAAGCACTGATCTAAGATGTGCAGACGTGATGTTGCCTTTCCTGCATATTGTGCAGTAAGAGCTTCCTTCTGCTCTGCACTGGGTTCTGATCTCTTTACAGCTGTACACAAGGTAATTTCCTCTTCTGCTCTTTTAGAGGCCTTGCACCGCCCCTATGGTTGCGATGTTGAACCCCAGGCACTGAATGAAGCCATCAGATGGAGCTCCAAGGAGAACCTGCTTGGAGCCACTGAGAGCGATCCCAATCTCTTTGTTGCACTTTACGATTTTGTAGCAAGCGGTGACAACACGCTCAGCATCACCAAAGGTAAGGCTGGGAATTGCAAAGCAGCTGCCGGGGTGCAAACTAGCTTGCAGGAAATAGTAGATTCCTTCTGCCATTCCTGTGGGAGCAATGAGTGCAGTTAAGAGAAGACGATTCTGTAAACTAGTGATGGTAAGCAGATGTTCTCTCTCTCGCTTGTGTTGGAGAGACACCTGCTGGGCAGTTCTCCCTGTACAGACACCAGGTTTTGCAACACTGGCTGTTCCCATCCTAGGCTCCCCAAATCATCACCCCTGTTTTGGGGAGGGGCAGAGGAAAAACATTTTTGATGATAACAGAATTCAGCACTTTCAACTAGGGCAAAACCAGCAATTAAAAATTTCCCCAGGACATTTTGTCTGTTTAGTACATTTAACAGCATACGACTTGCTGCAGAAGCATTTTCATGAAGTCATGTGTCATTTAAGGCTTCAAGGAGACAAACCTCCTCCCGCCAAGAAAAAAAAAAGTCTTTCTGGTCTAAAAAGCTGCACTACAGAAAGATTTTCGAGTTCATCAGTCACAGTGCAGTAAATTAGGGAATGGTGTCCTCAGTCTTCTGTCTAAAACTTTACTACATAAATACTTACCACTGAATCTCCAAGTTGTTTTGGTTGGAAAAGGCCTCTAAGATCATCGAATCCAACCATGGACATAAGACCACCATGGCCATTAAACCACGTCCCAAAGCACCACCTCTGTGTGCTTCTTGAACAACTCCAGGGATGATGACTCCACCACCTCCCTGGGCAGCCTGTTCCAATGCCTGACTTCTCATTAAAAAAAATTTCTTAATATCCAATTTAAACCTCCCCTGGTGCAATTTCAGGTAACTTTCTCTGATCCTATCACCTGATAGCAGAGAGAAGAGACTCACTCCCACCTCCAACCTCCTGTCAGGCAGTTGTAGAGAGTGATGAGGTTTCCCCTCAGCCTCCTCTTCTCCAGACCAAACAATCCCAGTTTCCTAAGCCACTCCTCACCAGACCTGTTCTCTAGACCCTTCACCAGCTTTGTTGCCCTTTTCTGGACACACTCCAGCACTTCAATGTCTTTCTGTAGTGAGAGGCTCAAACCTCAGCCCAGTATTCAAGGTGTGGCCTCACCAGTGCCACATACAGGGGCATAATCACTTCCCTACTGCTGCTTCATATACACCAGTTTAGTTATGAAATTGCTTCTGGAGGTTTTTATTGTTAAGTAGTGATTGTTTTGCTGCTTTTTCTATCTGGTGCTAGGTGAGAAGTTGCGAGTCCTGGGTTACAACCAGAATGGTGAATGGAGTGAGGTACGCTCAAAGAACGGGCAGGGCTGGGTACCAAGCAACTACATCACACCAGTGAACAGCCTGGAGAAGCACTCATGGTACCATGGGCCGGTGTCACGCAGTGCAGCAGAGTATCTGTTAAGCAGTCTTATCAATGGCAGCTTCCTGGTCCGTGAGAGCGAGAGCAGCCCAGGGCAGCTGTCCATCTCGCTCAGGTACGAAGGACGCGTTTACCACTACAGGATCAATACCACCTCAGATGGAAAGGTAAGGATCTCTGGATAATGCTGTGGAGAGAAGAAATAAAGATGTTAATTAAGGGGTAGTACAGAATCCCAAGTTGCAGACTGTTAAGAGAGGGCTGTATGTGAGAGAAAAGAGGTCCACTGGTGGTTTAATGTGAAAAAGGAACATGCATTCTAAGAATTGGGTGGGAACTCACTGAAGAGCACTTGGGAAAGTACAGATGGTACTGAAAGCAGCTAGAGAGCAAAGCTTCTTCCCATTGATCCACTTAGAACAAGGAGAGCTCTGTAAGCTAGCAGTCTTGATCAACGTCTTGAAGCCTTGATCAAACAGCAGTATGAGGTGTTGAGTGATGCAGAAGCTGGCCTTTGCATGGCTGCAAGAATCCCAGTTTCTGATCTTATAAAGCACAAGGCAGGAGACAGCTCCGCTCTCAAGTGATAGCTTAGATCTAACTGCCTTATGTAGGTGAAAATCACACAGATGAATTTGCCCAGCAACAAGAGCACAAAGACTCCACAAAGTCTGGTTCCTTTACCTTATGGGTTTTTTAAGCCTGCTAGAATGCTTTTGCTGTAGCTGTTTTCCAGTGTTACTGAGACCTTCCAGCTGCCTTCGTTTAAGTAGGTTCCTGGTTTGTTCCCAACAGGTATATGTGACCGCAGAAAGCCGTTTCAGCACACTAGCAGAGCTAGTGCACCATCACTCAACAGTAGCAGATGGACTGGTGACAACTTTGCATTACCCAGCACCCAAGTGCAATAAGCCCACTGTCTATGGAGTGTCCCCCATCCATGACAAGTGGGAGATGGAGCGGACTGACATCACCATGAAGCACAAACTTGGGGGAGGGCAGTATGGCGAGGTGTATGTTGGTGTCTGGAAGAAATACAATCTCACAGTTGCTGTGAAGACATTAAAGGTGGGATTTCAGATTGTTAGTTACTGTTCATTTGGTCACCGTTTATGATCACAGGATGTTAGGTGTTGGAAGGGACCTCCATAGATCATCAAGTCCAACCTGAGCAGGACCATAGGATCTAGCTCAGGTCGCACAGGAACGCATCCAGATGGGTCTTGAAAGTCTCCAGAGGAGGAGACTCCACAACCTCTCTGGGGAGCCTGTTCCAGTGTTCTGTGACCCTTACAGTAAAGAATTTCTTCCTCATGTTGAGGTGGAACTTCCTATACTGTAGTTGATACCCATTGCCCCATGTCCTATCACAGGGTGCAACTGAGATGAGGGTAAGGAAGTGGTAATGCTTTCAGTTATACCAACTAATGATATGAATATCAGAAAGTGGAGTGTGCTGATCTGCATAAAATCCATGCTTGAATCATAAAATTGTTTCAGTTGGAAGAGACCTTTAAGATCAAGTCCAACCATTAACCCAACACAGACAAGTCCATCACTAAACCATATTGCTTAGCACCACATCTGCACATCTTCTAAGTCCTTCCAGCAATGAGGACTCCACCACTTCCCTGGGCAAACTAAGCAGCTTGAGAATAGCTTTCCAGAACAAAGTTTGCCTATCAAACTTGCACCAGTGCATGTGGCTTAGGAACAGTCTGGAGTTTTGGTCCAGCAAGCTACTGCAGCAATGGTCCTGGTCAGATCTGTAGAAATGGTTACCAAGTCCACTTCTGTCAGAAAGCTGTGGAAACTTTACAAAATCAAAGGTGCTGGAAATATCTTCAACAACCTCTCCCCTGCTCCTGGAAAAAAAAAATCAGCTTCTCTTTCTCTCACCAGCCACAACTGCTTTGGTATAGCCACACTGGCTACCAAACAGGAAAGCCTCATGCTTTCTGGGTACTGCAGATCTACTTGGCCATGCTGCAGGTCAGCCAGGCAGCTTTTCAGATCTTGTTCTGGTTACAAAAAAAAAAAAAAAAAAAAAATCAAACCAGCCGAATGGAGACAAGGATATGTGGTGTTAAGCAGACCTTGATCACAGAGGTAAATTTTCTCTTCTTTTGCCTCTCTCTTTATCTAGGAAGATACCATGGAGGTGGAGGAGTTCTTGAAAGAAGCTGCTGTGATGAAGGAGATCAAGCACCCAAATCTAGTGCAGTTGTTAGGTTGGTGAAATTTCTTGCTTGTTCTGATCTTGCCTGGGTTTCCAGCAAAATGAAGTCTGTCTTGTTTTAAAAGCAGTGGAAGATTTTCTTTATTTATGTAACTCTTGGAACGAGGTCAGGTTATGGGGTGGGATTTTTGACAGCTTACTCCTTTGTGTGGTATTGGAGATAAGAGACATTTTAAATAAAACATCAAATATAGTCACTTACCTTAGTAGACAGCTTTGCTGTTAAGGCACAACTGCATTATGTAAAAGTCTGCAATACCAGCCTCCTGTTAGTTTGTGCCCTTGGCCTTAGATGTGCCCCAGGGTTCAGTTTCCAGGGTCAGATTCCTTTTCTGCTGTGTTAAATCAGATTTACAGAATTATTTTGGTGACTTGTTCTAGAACAAAATCATAAGGAAATCTGAAGTGAAAGAAAAAAAAGTTAGACTGGAAGCACAGTAAATACTGATCTTCATAATTCTCAAATCAGAGACATTAATTGAAAAAGCTGCATGGAACAGAACAAACCAGTCCACAATGAAGCAAAAGACAACTAGGTAGCTGCTGTTGTAAAGGACCCCATGCATCGACAAATAAGTACAGGAGCCTCAGGCAGTGGAGATGCAGTCAGATGAAACAGCACATGAATGGCAGACATCTGCAGGCTCTCCAGCTTGGCTGGGCCCTGTTTGTCTGACAAATGGTGATCACTGTTGAATAGTCTACATAGCTGTTAATTCTACATCTACAAAGATTCTGGAGGAGGCACCCTAAACCTTTACTAGTGTTTAATAGCCTCTGGACTGTTGGCTGCTTTCAGGAGCAAAGCTGTCAGGCCAAGCCTAGGATGAAAGAAATGTGAAGAATGTGAAGGCTTTTAATAATGGCAACTATTCTGCACCCATTTAAAAAATGGGCACATGGATAGCCCTGCCTGGTTCCAGGAGTAGAGGCTGAAAGCTTTATCATCAAAGAGATGCTTTTCTGCTCTGTCTGATGCACATTGTCACTGTATTTCACTCCTCCGTGTGCCTAATGGAACAAACAGGCTTTCAGAAGCACTGCAGTGGTTGCTCACAGAGCTGTGGCTGTGAGCAGCTACTGCAGAGTATCCTGTTGCCCTGCTCCTCCTCTACTGCTACATGCTTTGTACACACTTGCAATGACTGTAGCAAGTAGGCATCTGAGGGATGTGTGAGAATTTGGCCTCAGGACCAGGTCCCACCATCCTCATCACTTACCCAGCCTAGCACACATAGGACTGCTTCACATTGCTCTGTCCTGAGTCTGCAAGTCTTTTGTCAGCTCATGGGTACCTACCCCCAGGTGGCCACTCCTTAGCTTTGTGAAGGAAGTGAGGGGAAAAAAAGCAAATCCTATTTCATTCTGTAACCCGTCAAAGAACAGAACTGGCCTTTCATGAGCAGAAGTTCTTTGATAGACATATCCTGGGTTTACAGAGCCTGCTCTCACAAGTCCCCATCTCTACAAACAGACAGGAGGAAAACAAACACAAAAAAACTCTGAGTTGAGATAGAGAGTTTAATGAAATGATAAGAGGCACAATTACCTTCGCCTCTTTGCAGAATAGTGCAGCAAAATGCAGAAGCAGCAGCAGCAGCAGAAGCCAGTGACCTCCCTTACCCTCTGACCCACAACCCATCTAGGGGAAAAGACCAGTGCCCCAAACCTGGAAACTGAATGCGGCAGTGTTACAATCTGAACCTCAACCCCATGAGACTTTGCTCCAGCCAGCACTTCAATTTTGAAGCTGGCATGATGGCAGCATGGTATTGAAGATCAGCAAGAGATTAACCTCAGCCCGTGACAACATAAGATCATAGAATGGTAAGGGTTGGACGAGATCTCCAGAGATCATCCAGTCCAACTCCCCTTGCCAAAGCAGGGTCACCTAGGGCAGGTCACACAGGAATGCATCCAGACAGGTCTTCAAAGTCTCAGAGAAGGAGACTCCATAACCTCTCCTGGCAGCCTGTTCCAGTGCTCTGTCACCCCTACAGACAGGCTTCTCTCTGTCCATAAAGTGGATGGAGAGATAGACGGAAGCACTGAATATCAAGTTTGGCTGCATAGATCTGGATCAGCTAGGTGGAAGTCTTCACTTCTCAGAGAAAAACTCATGCTACAAAATGCAACAAATGGATATTAAATGAGGAATAGTGGTAAGGCAAGCTTTGTTCATGTGTTCTGCCTTCTTCATTCCTAGGTGTCTGTACCCTGGAGCCACCTTTTTACATAGTGACAGAATACATGCCGTTTGGGAACCTGCTAGACTATCTGCGGGAGTGCAACCGAGAGGAAGTGAGTGCTGTTGTGCTGCTCTACATGGCCACTCAGATCTCCTCAGCCATGGAGTACCTGGAGAAGAAGAACTTCATTCACAGGTAGGTAAAGCCGCATTGAGCTGATACAGTTTCAGATGGCAGTGATGAACAGGCCTAGGAATTCCTCCTTTCAGGGAGGCTTCTTCCAGAATTCAACACTAGCTTATCCATTGGCTGTTTTGATTTCAGTACTGTCTTGCAATACCATGGTTTTCATAACAGACTTAAAATATCATGCACAATCGCCTGCCAGCTATGAAGATTGGTGTTGTCCTGTTCTGATGTATGTGCATGACTTGATCCAATCCAAGTACTCTTTTAATCCAGTCAGATAAAGCCATACTATAGAGCTGTTACCAATGTGTGATGAGCTGCTGATCTCATCCTCTTCTCAGGAAACAAACTTCTCACCTTACTGTTCCTGAGATAAGTCCACGCAGTTTCTGACACTGTTCAAAGCAAAGCTCGCAGTGCCTCTATCTGCTGTAAAAAGAGAGTTCTTCCTGATCCAGAAGAGAGGGACAGGCTATACAACCACAGGGCTGCATTTCAAAGCTCTGCTTGTGCTCCACTAAAGGAGTGTGCTTTTCCCTTTGCACAGGGACCTGGCAGCACGGAACTGCTTAGTTGGGGAAAATCACGTGGTGAAGGTGGCTGACTTTGGCTTAAGTCGACTTATGACGGGAGATACCTACACAGCTCATGCTGGAGCCAAGTTCCCAATCAAATGGACGGCTCCTGAGAGCCTGGCCTATAACACCTTTTCAATCAAATCAGATGTGTGGGGTAAGAAAGCTACACTTCAATGCTCTTTTCTTTTTCATTTTGCTGTTCTTTGCCAGCCTAGACAGTAATTTGCTTTCTGGCTTGAGCAGAAACGTGGGGAGGAGATGGTCAAACACCAGGCCACAATTTCATAGATCAGCAGCGTTTTCAGCCTGTAATGTCTTCACCTGGACTGGCCTGAAATGTCTGCAAGACTTATGACCAGGAATTTTGTTTTCTTCCTTTTACAGCCTTTGGGGTGCTGTTATGGGAAATTGCCACCTATGGGATGTCACCATATCCAGGCATTGACCTCTCTCAGGTGTATGATCTGCTGGAAAAGGGCTATCGGATGGAACAGCCAGAGGGGTGCCCTCCCAAGGTTTATGAACTGATGCGGGCATGTGAGTATCTTCTTTCAGTTTGGGGACAAAGACTGGGAGGCACAGGACAAACCTGTAGTTAACTCTGACGTCATTGCTGCTTACGTGCCATTTTGTTAGCTAATGTGGTACAGGCCTCACGAGAGGTTTACTCTGCTTCCTCACCTTGCAGGTTGGAAGTGGAACCCACCAGACCGACCTTCCTTTGCTGAGACCCACCAAGCTTTTGAAACCATGTTCCACGACTCCAGCATCTCAGAGGGTGAGGGCCCTTGTTGCTTACTTTCTGAAACAGTACTGGAGGTTATCCCCAGAGTGCTGTGTCTTATGGACAGGTCCTTAAGGCTCATCTGCCAGCTGTGGAGGGTGTGATGAAGCTTCATCCCTCAATTTCTTAACTATAAGTGGGTAAATATTAAGTTCTCTTTCTTGCTGCACAAATAGTCAGTAAACTTCAGTAAAGCAGTGCAGGGGACAGTGTAGTTTCATTGGAGCACTAAGATGCCGGAGAGTTGATCTAAAGAATGTAGCCTTCTCCTCTAGTAGAGGAAGCCTCTTGTTTCCCAGACCAAAGAGTAAGAAAAGTAAATGATGCTGAGAGAAAGATCACACATGTCATAATCCCTTGCTCACTACAGCAATTAAGTCATTAAATATTATTCTGCCAGCTCAGATTTTTAAAAAAATGTGTCTTAATCGCTGGATTTTCTACTTAGCTACTTCTAGGAGCGAATCTGTTCAATTCAGCTCTCCGGTGTAACTAGCTAAGAGGTAAATACTGGTGAGAAGTGTGATACTAGGCAGCAGACAAGCAGAAATATTTGAACATCTTCTAAATTTTAAAATTAATTATGAGGCTGATCCTTCCACTTCCCTGATAAATTAAAAACAGACCAGAACAAATTCTACCAAGGAGGATCTATAACAGGCACATCAAGTATCCTGCACAGCTGCCAATCTGGGTGTGGGCAGGAGGCTGGGAGGTTTTTTCTGGTTTTTTTATTGTTTTTTTTTTTTTAGGCACATACCTTGCCTTGATGTTGGGAAGGGAACACAGGGTCTGCATTTCTAATAGGGAGGTGCAGTGCTTTGCCTCAGTAAAGCAGCTTAGGTCCAGATCCAGTGAGGACACAACTGTTGGGGGATCCCAGAAGCAGCAGCAGGAAGCAACTTTAATTAAAAAGAGAGGCAAATGTATTCAGTGAGCAACCCTTAACCCAGCAGAGAGCAGAGTTCTTATCAGACCTCCTGTACAGATCCTCCCACTGTTTGGGGGTTTTTTTTGCTGCATTAATAAAGATGTACATGAGTTTGAAAACATGAGAACCTTATTATTTGCCCTGAATACCTCTGGATTTGAGGAAGAACTAAATCCATAGACTATATATCTCACAATCATCTATCTACTTGCCAGTTTGGGTTTGCAGTAAAGACCCAGATTCTCTGTTCCTCGGCTGGTCTCTGTTCTAACTATTCCCTTGGTGTTTTTCTTTCCTTACAGAGGTAGCAGAGGAGCTTGGAAGAACAGCCTCCTCCTCATCCATAGTTCCTTACTTGCCCCGGTTACCCATGCTTCCCTCCAAGACCAGAACACTGAAGAAACAGGCAGAGAACAAGGAGAACATTGAAGGAACGCAAGATACTGTGGAACACTCAGCCTCCAGCTCAGCACCAGGTACGGGCTCTGGGACAGTGGCAGTGAGGCCATGTGCTCTGGGACAGGCTTGCTGCTGGTGTAAGTGGCCAGAGGAATGAGAAGACAGCACAAGGTGACACAGGAAGGTGCTTTGTGCTGCTGTGTCACTGGGACTGTCGACCACTGCAGCAGCCCAGTTATTTACTGGCAGGTAAAAAACACTGCAGCTTTTTCAGTGTTCTGTTAGTGAACCCTGTTGTATTATTTCTTTAAAATTTAGTTTTGCTGCTTGTTTTTTAATGCCAGAGCAAGTTCACTTTCCTCTGAGCCAGTCTTCTAAGTGACATCAGAAAAATCAGGCATGCAGAAGTGGAATAAAAGTAAAGAGACTTCAAAAGCACACCAGCCTTGCAGAAGAAATGGAAGCACTGTCTTTGTCTCACAGCCTCTCTCTATAGAACCTGGGCAGCTAAATACAGCAGGCCCATAAAGCCCACTGCAGGACAGAGGGTTGAAAATGGAACTTAGCTTTTTAGCTTCACTCTCATTTCTTCTGTCTAGGTTTCATCCGAAGCACACAGCCAACAAGTGGGTCTCCAGCGCTGCCTCGCAAGCAGAGGGACAAGTCTCCCAGCAGCCTATTGGAGGATGCCAAAGAGACCACTTTCACCAGGGACAGAAAAGGTGGCTTCTTCAGCTCCTTTATGAAGAAGAGGAATGCTCCCACACCTCCCAAGCGCAGTAGTTCCTTCCGAGAGATGGAGAATCAGCCCCATAAGAAATACGAGCTCACGGGTAACTTCTCCTCTGTAGCTTCCTTGCAGCACGTGGATGGATTCTCTTTTGCTCCCACGCAGCAGGATGCCAGCCTGGCACCACCCAAGTGCTACGGTGGGGGTGTTGTGCAGAGGACCTTCTATAATGATGATGGCACTGGTACCAGCAGTGGTGGGGGCATAAGCACTGGTGGTGGGTGGTCGGGCATCACTGGTTTCTTTACACCGCGTTTGATTAAAAAGACACTGGGTTTACGAGCAGGAAAACCCGCTGGCAATGAAGAAGCTTCAAAGCCTTTTCCACGGTCAAACTCTACATCTTCCATGTCCTCAGGGCTTCCAGAGCAAGATAGGATGGCAATGACCCTTCCCAGAAATTCCCAGAGGTCAAAAATCCAGCTGGAACGGACAGTGTCCACCTCCTCTCAGCCTGATGAGACCACGGGGAGGGCCAATGACCTGCTTCCCAAAAGGTTTGAAGAAGGCCCTGCTTTGACCAGAGAGAGACCAAAAGCAAAACTCTTGCCAAGGGGTGCCACAGCACTCCCCTTCAGAAGCCCCTCTGGCTCAGAAGAGAAGGAGGGTCCAGGGCTAGTAGCAGCTCCTAAGGTCAAAGAAAAAAACAGTGGCCCACGGCAAGGGGCTCTTGAGGATGGCGAGAGACTGGGGTGGTCATCTCCAGTAAAGGCTGCAGCAATACTTCCAACCACTCATAATCACAAAGTGCCAGTCCTAATCTCACCCACGCTCAAACACACTCCAGCAGACGTGCAGCTCATTGGCACAGACTCTCAGGGTAATAAATTTAAGCTCTTATCTGAGCATCAGGTCACTTCTTCTGGCGACAGGGACCGGCCCAGACGGGTAAAACCAAAGTGTGCTCCACCTCCACCACCAGTGATGAGGCTCCTACAGCAGCCTGCTGCCTGCTCAGATGCAGCAGAAGAGCTGAGCAACGCGTCGGGAGCACAGCACGGACTGGAATCGAGTGAAGGGAGTAAGAAGGCAGCAGCAGCAGCAGCACCTGTTGGTGGAAAATCTGGGAGGCCTGTGATGCCTCCACCTCAAGTGCCTGTGTCATCGTCTTCCACCTCCCCAGTGAAAATGGCCAACGGCACGGCGGGCACAAAAGTAGCTCTAAGAAAGACCAAACAGGCAGCTGAGAAGATCTCCGCAGACAAAATCAGCAAGGAGGCTCTGCTGGAGTGTGCTGATCTTCTCTCGAGTGCCATTGCCGAGCCCACGCCAAACAGCCAGCTGGTGGACACAGGGCACCAGCTGCTGGATTACTGCTCAGGCTACGTGGACTGCATCCCACATACACGCAACAAATTTGCCTTCCGGGAAGCCGTGAGCAAACTGGAACTCAGCCTGCAGGAGCTGCAGGTGTCCTCAACAGCTGCTAGCATCCCTGGGGCAAACCCCGTCCTTAATAACTTATTGTCCTGTGTCCAAGAAATCAGCGACGTGGTGCAAAGGTAGCTACTGTCAATCTGGGTAAGAGAAACACACCTGGGGAGAGGGGAGGGGGGACTTTTTTCTGTACTGATGCTTTCAAAAGGAAAGACTGATACTTGAGTATGTGAAGTACCTCAGATCACTGAGTTCTCCTCACGTTTACAGGTTCATCTCAATAAAAAGCAAAAAGGGATGGAGAGGGTAGAGTTAAACTGAAAGGGGCAGAGCATCGAGTATATTTGTCCTTACCTAGTCAGGCTGATCTGCTTGGTATGGCGAGGGAAAGAAGGTCCTTGCTCCTCCCTTGGAAAGGCAGGAGAATAGGTGGCAGGTTCTTGCTCTGAGAAGAGTGTTCTGATGTGTGATAGCCAAGTACTGGAGTGGCTGCAGGCCCCTCAGCTGTATGGATTCCTGCCTGCATCAATGCATGCCTTGGCCTCCGAGAAGGCAAAGGAGAAGCCCTCGGGCTCCACCAGTGCCAACAGCCGAGCTCTTGGAGCTGGAGGAGCTCCGAAGGGCCAGGCTGCATGCAGCTGGAGGAAGGTCTACTGCACTGACAGCATTAAGAGCTGCTGGAAGTGGATGCACTGGCCCAAATGATGGCTGACTTCCACAGCCTTGCTGCTGCTCTAAGAGAACTGCAAAATGAGTTAATATATGAACTGTCCCTTTGTCCCTCCTGTCCCCCTCATCCACCACATGTTCTCATTGTTGTCGTAGCAGAAGCATCAGGGATGCTGGGCAGACTTACCACTGGAATCCCCCTTTCCCCACCACACAGCCTTCACTCACCTGACACCAGTTCCTAGTGATCTAGCATGGGTGCTGCTTGTTGGTCTTTTGTGAGTAGTTTGGGGCTCTTGCACAACTCGCCAGTCTTGTTATTGGGGCGGGTGGGTTGGTTGTGGGTTTTTTTTTTTTAAGCTCTAAATTGTTTCTAACTTGTTACCAGGTTGACTCCCCAGTTCAGTTTTGTCACTAGGAGGACCCATGGTAGGATAGGCAGAGCTTCTGGCTGTTATCCACATTCCTTTACCAGTCACAGTGCTGGAGGGCCAGCTGGAGAACCAAAGTACAGGCACATGCCTTCACTGCTGCAGGGTTCTCTGGACCTGTCCTACTCACAGTGTGATACTTAACACCTCACTGATGGCATCCTGGGGTTTGTTCTGGTGCTTACTGGTCCTGCTGGCTTCCAGCTTCCCTAGGTCTGTCAGCAGAGAGAGATGCAGCCACAGCCATCTTCTTTTCATTTAGTCCTGTATCTTAAAGGCGAGGCCAGAATCTTATGCTGTGGAATAGGGAATGGGCACATACACTCTGGGCTTCTCTGCCTGAGAGGTGACAACAAATCTCTGATGTCTGGCGCCTGCTGACAATCCAGAATGAAAGCAGTTGTGTCACTGAGGTTGTCTTCCTTGGTCCCAGTGCTGTTTGCAGACTGTGGCCTCCAAAATCTGGTCTGTTGCACACATGCACGACTCCTTGGGATGTAAATGCAGTGTCAGGGAGGAAGACCTCAAGTAATTGTTGGTTAGTGAGAGGAAGAGGCCTGACGCAAACAGACATTACCCTGCATGCTGCTGCTCACTTCACACTGTTGGTGATGATAGAGAATCTCACTTGCTTTGCACCTTAAATCTTTTTTGGGGGGGCTAAAATGCTTTTTAAACTTGATCTGAGTGCAGCTGTGCTGTTTTTAGTTTGAGCATTTAGAGCTGAGCTGGGGCAGAGGGATGAATTTAGAAGATGGGCACCTCCTTTGCTGTCTAGGAGGAATGCCCTGTTGGTGTTTGGAAGTGGACTGGGCTGTCTCAAGTGAGGGTCCCTGGTTGTTCCATGGAGCACAGTGAGACAGGAGCCTGGAAAAGCTTCAGGAGTGGGCTGGTGTCTGAGAATCCTCATTTTTGTTACTGGTCTGCAGTAAACAAAACCATGGGACCTTCATGGGAGCTTCATTGCTCGAGTAGGTGAAACAGTGAGAAAACCAAAGCAGTGCTTGCACCCCACCTGACAGGCAGGAGAGAGAGTTACTTATTTCCACCAGTCACTTTTACTGCAATGAGCTGGCACCTGAGTGGAGACAATTGGAAGTACAGTCTGGGTCACTTATCCTGACGGAGCAGTACCTAGTCCACCCAACAAACTCTGCAGTAGGACCTTCAGGTTGCTCAGCTCTCAGGGAAAGAGCTATGCTGAGGCTCCTTCACAGCAGCACTCAGCCATGAGGCAGACCTCTAAGCCATTATCTTGTAGACTTTACCAAGGGCTTGTGGGGTTTACCTTATCTCTTGCAGTTGTCTTTATTGAATGTGTGCATTGCTGCGTGCCAGAGGAGCTGCCTGTGGGAAGGTGACCTGCAAAGGGAAGGCAGCTTGTGGTGCTGCTTCACCTGGCGTTGTCAAACAGCCAGCAGGATCTGAGCAGTATGGGAGCTTGCTTCAGGGCAGCAGGGCAGGTCCTGTTTGTCCTGGCAGACAGTTGCCTGGTTTCATCACCCTACTGCCACTCAGCCTGGGAGAAAGGAGACTGAGACCACAGTGATTGTCAGGGGAAAGATATTGTGAGCAGGCAGTTTTATGACTGATTCCAGGTCTGTTGGGTGTTTTGAAAGAAGCATTTTGTTTCCCCCCCACCCAGCTCCAGCCCTTTCTAAAGAAACTAACTGTGCCCCAGCAACAGGCTGGTTCCCTTCCACAGGTCATCCCCATTTCCTTTCAAATGCCACCTGTTTTCTCCTTGACCAGGGCAGAAGTGATGAGCAGTGGGGGACAGGGCAGTGGATAGTAATGCAGCCAGAGCAGCTGTCTTAATTCTACAGACACAGGATGGCTGAGGTAGGCCAGGACCTCTGGAGATCACCTGGTCTAACTCCCCTGATCAAGCAGGGCCATCTACAGTCATTGCCCAGGACTGTCTCTAGAGGGCTTTTGAGTATCTGAGGAATGGAGACTCCACAACCTCTGTGGGCAACACAGAAGTCCATTCAGTTCAGATCCCTCCTATGTTGGAAGAACAGAGAATAGTGGAATTTTGGGGGGTGTTCCTGTCATCGCCCCTATGGGGAGTGCTCCCTCTGCTCTTACCTGCTGCCTCATCAGGTGGGTGGATGGTGGCAGAGGTAGTGCTGTCTTCACAATGTTTGGGGTTTTTTTTTTTTTCCCCCTCTTAAATAGGAGGCTGCATAATTGTTGCTGCTTCTGCTGCCCAACAGTTTTATTCCCAAACTGGAATCTGGCAGGATAGCAAAAGGATGGTACCTGGGAAAGCTGTCAGTCACTGTTCAGTTGTTGTTACTCTCCCACAGTTGTCTTTTGTTTCTTCTCCCTTTTGCTAGGTCTGGCTTTCTGTTCAGCCTTAAAGGTCTCTACTGCAGCATCTCCCCTGCTTTCAGCCCTGCACAGCAAAGGGACATAAGGCTGGTGGAGCCTCCTTATTTGTCCCAGTGAAGAGCACCTCTTGCATCACTGTTTAGGGTAGGGGACAAGGCACAAACTTCTGTTGTCTTTCCTCACCACCCTCAGAAGGCCTTGTGGAGTGAGGATGCAGTTGTGGCCAGCCTCTCTCACATGCATTAGTATGGGCTAGAATTTGAAGTTGGCATCTTCCCAAGAAGCTGGCATCACATGGGCCTGGTAATGCCAAGCACAAAGCTCACACAGGTGAGCTGAGGTGGGGCACTTTGTTCCCTGCTGCTGTGGGCTTGGCTGGCTCACAGGGACAATCCTCTCTTCTTCCTGAGCCGCCCACCCTTCCAACCCCAGAGCTGGGGCTCTTGGCCCTCTGCTGAGTAGCACTTCCATTTAATCAGGTGCATCATGAGTGTGGACGTGGAGGAGGTCTTGGAACTGCATCAAATGTAGCCACTTGAAAAGCAGGATGGAGCAATGTTAGTGGTGCAGAAGGCAGGGGAAGGGTATCTGCTCCTATCCTCACACAGAACATTTCTCCTGAGCACCACTGGTCTTGGGTCACTGAGACAAACACACACACACTGACATCTGTCAGCTGTGCTTTTGCAGTTTTATGGGCATAGCTCTGGGAGCAGCAGGAACTAAGCCCCACCAAAAATGCTGTTACCAGGGCAGCAGGTGGAACGGGTCATGCTACACAGCCACAGAGAAATCTAGACCCCAACATCTGTTCCACCTACCTGAGTCCAGGCTGCCCTGGCAGCTGAGGTGCTCCACACCTTGCTTGTCTGTGGTCTTGGGGCATCAGCAGCTGTGACAATTGCTGAGGAATCCAGAAGATTGCTTCTGCAAATCTCACAGGGTGCTGTCTTTTAAAACACTCAACCCAGCCCTGCTGCTGACCAGCAGCTGGCAGGAAGCGACTACAGCATGCTCAAAAACTTCCCCCTTTGGCAATTGGCCCCATCTAGCAACTGGGGTTGAACCCCAGCTCCCTGTAGTGTAGAGCAGAACCTGCAGCCTGTTCCTTGGAAGCCAGAGGCCGTAGGACACCCGAGTTATTTGTAACACCCACACAGTGAGCAATGTCTGTACCAAAGGAGGCTTTTCTTCCACACCTCAGTTGTGCACAGTGGGGTGGAGCCCAGTCGGCTTGGCATGCCATTTGTGTCAGTAGTGAGCGAGCTCCTCGAGAGCAGGAATGGAGTCAAGTGAAACACATTAATCACCAATCACTACCAGTGTTGTCAACTGTTTTTGGGTTTAATTGTTATTGTAATATATTTTGGTTGTTTTTCTAATTTAATTCTCTCACTATCGTCTGACTGTGAACTGCAAACAGTGTTAAACTTGATGTAAATAAGGCCCTGTGAAGGGCCTCTTTGCCTGTCGTTCCACCGAGTTTTGCCAATTTGCATTTTGTTTTAAATAAAGGTTGCAATATTTTGTTGGCAAAAAACCCACAAAATTCAAAAAAACCTTACTGTGTACTTGCTGTTTCTTTTTCCCCCCTCAAGGAATAGCTGAGGCTGCTTAGTACTAACTAGTTTGTTGTTTTGGATGGAAAAGATGAAGATTATTACACACCTGTCAAAAAGGAAACAATTCTGCTGTGCCAGGTTGCAAACAAGAGCAGGATCTTTATTTATGCCTTTGAAATCAAACAGTGTTGCCCTGGGGTGGTGCGAGAGGAGCGGTTCTGGCTGGTGGGGTTGTGTAACCAAATGATTCTCAAACACATAGGACCTGGCAGCGCCCAGTGCCTTGCATCACCAGTTTGATAGTTGCCCTTGTTGGTAACACTGCTTCTTAATCACTAACAGACTAAGAACTGCTTGACATGCCAGCTTCACGCAGCCTGAGAGCAGCAATGGTCTGACCTGGACAGCTGGAGATTCTTTTCTGTTTGAAAAGATCCTAACTTCTCCTGGCTTACACAACCTTTCAAGCAGCTACCTTCAGCTAACTAACAGCTTCCTAAACTCCTTGCCCTGGTTACAAAACAGCCCAAGGTGTGCCCTGCTTGGGGCTGCATCCTCCCTTCCCTGGGCTTGTCCCCCTGATGACGTTTCCTGGGCTAAGAGCTTCAGGCTCAACACTTGCCACAAACCAAGTCTTAGGCAGGCCTGACAACAGTGCATGGTGGCACAGGCCCAAAGGTCTAGTCTAGAGACAACAGGTAGGTTTAAGCTGGCTTTGCATCAGGTGAGCAGTGAGAAAGCAGCTGCCTCATCCTCCTGCCCTGGACTATGAAGCCTTGTTAGATAACGGAGCCAGTGTGCCCGGAGAGAAACGCCAGCTCAACGTCTGCATGACTACTAAGTGTGTCTAGTCAATCTTTTCCCAGAGGTTGTGCTGCTCATCACTGGCACTGAGGTTCAGAGCTCAAAATAGATCAAAGGTCCACAGAGGGGGTGTCCAGGCAGCTAAGCCCTGTCCTTGGCATGTGCTGTGTCACCCTCACCCCCCAGGCCAGCTGCGTTGGAAGGGAGTTTTGACCTACAGGTCACAAACTTGTTCCTGTAACACTGTTGAATTTTTTTTGGTCCTGCTGTAACGTAACTTTATCACCTGGCAAGTACCCAGACAGCAAACAGCCCCTTGGCTGTAGTAGTGCTGAAACCAGGCAAAACACAACCCACAGCATGAAACTTAATGAAAAGAAGGGAAAACTCCCTCGAGTGTACTGCACCCCAGGATACCCAAATTCAGTCCAGCCTGTTGCTTCAGCCACCACCTCCCCCAGCTGCTCTTTGCCCTTGAAAGGGGAATTAGCCTCCCCTTTTTCATTCTGCAGTGAAGCAAACGAGCTCTTCACCAAACTGGGGGGGGAGCAGGGTTGGAGCTGGATGATATTCAAAGTCCTTTCCAACCCAAACCCTCCTGCAATGCTTAACCACACTCCTAAAAGAAGTTTCATCAGAAGTTGACTTCATCCCTGTAGCTGCTTCCATACAATGAAAGACTACTGTGAGGGACACTTCCCAAAGAGAGTGGCTATGGATCTGACATCTCCAGAAGAGAGCAGTCAGTCATTTTCTCTATGCAAGGACCTCCTCACACATGCCATGACCCTCATGTGCACACAAAGCAGCTGATGCCTCGTGAATGCAGGAGCGCAACAGAGAGGAAAAAATAATTCCAGCAAAAGTTCTGAGAAAATGGGGACAGAGATGAGGATGATGAGGATGTAGCTTCTGCTGGCCCGTCTCCACAGGACCAATCTGTCCAAGATCTTCGCTACACACTAACAAACCAAAAGCTTGGTCATCCTCAAGACACACAAAGTCCTGTCAGTGCAACTCAACCACTACTTCCAGCTGCTACCTGCTAAAAGAAGGGACTTAAAAAGTCACCGGGCAGGCTCCAAACATGGCCAAGTGCAGGCTGTTCCTGCGTCCCAGCAGCAAAGCCAGGCTGGGTGCACCTCCTTCCTCCAAACAGCCCTCGGAGGAACACGGGGTTCAGTCTCTGTCCCTGGGCAAGCATGTGGCTGGGTAACCTGCCTGCCCAACCTTCTGCCAGGAGAGCAGCTCCTAAGTGTGCAGGATCACCTTCACTGCCGATGGTGTCCCACCTGGTGTTCATGGAAGGAAGTAGTTGATGCGCTGGGATACAGATTTGCAGCCCTGTGCAGAGAACAGCTTCTCCTCTCTGGGGACATACACCATCATCCTGGCCACCTCATCTAGGGCTTCCTTGGTGTACGGAAGTCCACGGGCCAGGAACGAATCTCGTGCACAGAGCTTTACGTGGTGGTACTCCAGAGGCAGGAAGGGCACGAAGAAGTCAATGAGGTTCTCCTCCAGGAGGTGGCTGCGTGCATAACCGTTCTCTGTGGCAAAGCACAGGACAAAGTGCCTTCAGAAGCTTCATTCCAGAGCTGTTCTCCCTTCTACAAGTCAAGGCTTGCATCTCTAAGGCGGCTGCATTGGATCATCCAGCCACATGTGGGAGACACACAAGAGGGTTTCAGGGTGTCTGAGACCACCATAAGGATCTGACCAGCACTAAATCTGAACACAGAACATGACTAGAGCTTGCTCAGCTAGGCCAAGAGAAGCTTCAATACTTCCCTACAGTGTCAAGTGGCCTCTTACAATCTGGCCATTTTCAGGGCTGAAAGGGATGAGGACTCCCAGCTCCCCATCATGTGTGGTGCCTTGCTAATGCGGGTGAAGGGAGGGGCTCATGTTGCAGATAACTCCCCGGGGTGGGTTTGGCATGAACCCTTGTCCCATAGCACACACCCTTGTGCAGCACAGGATGGAAGGGACTTCTGTAAACAAGCCCCCAAGCTGGCACAGGGGGCAGGTGTGTGGGCAGCCTGCCCACAGCATCCCACTTGCAAGCCTGGCTCTCACCTTCAGGTTCCTGCAGCTCCAGCTTCAGATGTGGCTCCAGGAACTCCATGGTGATCTCCTCCCGTGCCCGGCCAGCTCTCCAGAAGTCCAGGGCTACCTCATTGATGGCATTGCCACCAAGATTGCTGTGGGTACAGAAGGGAAGCTACTCAACCTTGCCTCCAGAGAGTTGCCAGCAGCCTCCCTACAGACAGACCTCAACAGCAGCAGTAGATCTGCTGTACAGGATCAGCATCTGAAATATTCATGGAATTGTAGAATTGTTCTGGTTGGAAAAGACCTTTAAGATTGAGTCTGACCATTCCCTAACTCTACCAAGGCTGGTGCTAAACCATGTCCCTCAGTACCACATGTCTGTCTTGTAAACACCTACAAGGATGGGGATTCAACCGCAATTAGCTCAGACAGGAACCAGCTTTCTTCCCACAGAGCCCCTTTCTGTAGGCACCTTCCATCTTGCCAGTACAGACCCTGGGGCAGCTGCTTTCTCTCCCAGGGTGGGACCAGGAGCCAGAATCCTCCAGCTCTGTCAGTCCCCTGTCCTGGCTGAGATGCCATCAACCTCTCAGGTGACGCTTGGCTCTACTCCAGACTCTCAAAAGCCACTGCTGAAAGTCCAAGTCAGAGGGCAGAGCACATGGCATGAGTCCCATCAGAAGTAAAGGTCCCAGGCAGGGGTTCAAGCGGTTACCCAGGAGCTGGCAAAGCATTCCCTGGCTGGGGGACAACACAGCACAGTTCCCACACAAGGACTTCTCTGGTCACCCTCTGCGGTGCGGGACACGAGGTCCTGACGGCCTTTGAGGCTCCTTGCCTTTGAATACAGTTCAAGACTAGGCCCCAGCCCCAGTGAAGTGGTGATACCGGGAAGCAGCTGGCTACTAAGCTCGTGTTGGTGGGAGGCAGGGAGGCACAGATCTTGCACCCATCTTTTCCCTTCTCTCCATGGCAGGCAAAATTAAAAAGCCACCACCACGGCCTGCTGCTTTTTAGGGTTGGGAAAACAACTTGTCCTGACCTTGCCCCAACCCAGACTACAGGAGCAACTGACTGAGGACAGGCAGCCAGCCACACCACATCCCCATCCCCCAAACCTGGCAGGGCCAGCCCAGTATCCAAAGGAGCCCTGTGGCAGAGCCAGCCCTGCTCCAGCAGGTCAGTGTCACAGTGCCACAGGGTATGATGAAATCCCCCAGGATTACACACTGCTGCAGTTCAGTGCACCCTGCTGTGCTCAGGAGCTGCACGGCCTGCCAGGCACACAACACAGCTCAGTACAGCCTCCAGCACGTCCACCCTGCCCCAAGCAGCAAGGGAGAATCTGTGCCCTCCACAACAGCTGCTGGTGGGGGTCCATGTGGGTAGGGCTGAAAGGTGGTCAGCTCCACCAGCACCAGTCACATGTACAGGTCCTCTATGGGCACCAGATTTCCCTTGAGAACCACCAAGCTTGGAGGTCAGAACACTCACCTGGACGGTGGGAGATGGAGAGCCAGTGCTGTGCCAGAGCCGAACTGAAGGGTGTAACCCTGAAACTGAAGGGGGCCCAAGATGCCTGGCCCAGGTGGCCAAGAAGGCCAATGGCATCCTGGCCTGCATCAGGAACAGTGTGNTCCTTAAATTTCTCACTGGCTTCTTCAGGCATGTGTCTACCTCACATATGGCTTTTGAGCTCTTCCACTTATTCCTCCAGCTGCATGGTACCTAGGCTTGGGTCAGGGACAACACTGGGGTGCACAAATGCAAATGTCCTTCCTCCTTTTGGGAGGGAAAGGAAACAACCAAACCACAGGATGAGCCAATGCTGGGATCAGCCCTCACAGCACAGCAGACCCATTGGTCTGCAGCCACTTCCCACCTTCCACTCCCAGCTAACACTGCCACATCACACAAGAATTTCCCACACCATAACCTGCCCCTCCAGCTTTGCTCCCAGGAGTACAGGATCTCCCTGCTCAGCTGTGTGGAGTGGCCCCACATTAGCTCAGATTCTCACTGGTTCCTTGTCTCACAGCCTAGATGCCGGCTCAGATGTCCCAGCTAAGCTAGATCTCACTTCTCCAAATGCCCTGTATCCAGGGGAGATGTTCAGCATCCATAAGCATTGAAGGCGATCACTTCTCCAAGACGCAATCACCTCTTGGAGAAGTGAGACATCTCTCTGACCTCTCCTGCAGCCTGAGCTGCTCAGATTCTACGTCTCAGGATAAATCCCAACACTTTGTTCCTCCCCATCTCTTTGGGGGCCCAGAAATCACCTGAGGAAGAGGAAGATGGATCTCTGGTAATCTGCCTGGCCCTTGTTGTCATGGTGAGCCATGAAGGGCTTGATGGCATCCAGGAGGCCAAAATGAAGTTTCTCTGCCTCGTCAAAGATGAACAGGGACTGCTTGCAGAGCTGCACAGTCTCACTTATCTGCTTCTTCAGCTGAGCCTGCAGAGCAACAGGGAGGAGGGTGAGTAGGCCAGCAGCAGTCACTGCCACCAGAGCATGGATCCCACAAGTTAATCCTGGCTGACAGCTAAGCACCACACAGACCCCACCCACCCAGTGGGACAGAGGATAGGAAGAGCACAAGCAAGAAAACCAACAAATCAAGATGAAGGCAGTTCAGTAAGTGAAGGAAAGAGCAAGAAGAAATCAAAGCAAGCGATGCAAAGGTGATCACTCTTACCTCCCACAGCCCAATGCCCAGCAATGTCTTCCTACCCCAAACCCACCCCCCCTCCTCTCAGCTTTTACTGCTAAGCAAAGTGGTAAGTGGCACAGAATATACCTCTGGCAGTTGGGTCAGCTGCCTGCTCCTTTCCAACTCCTTGCATAACTCTGACCTACTGACCACAGGGGCACAGCAGGAGAAGGCCTTAAGGCTGTGCAAGTGCTGCTCAGCAGCAGCCCAGACACCAGCAGGACACCAATAGGGTGTCACTCATAAAGCCAAAACACAGCACCCTTCAGGCTGCTGAGGAAAGTGAACTCTGCCCCAGTCAGATTCAGCGCACCAGAGCACCCCCAGGGCAACACAATGTTGCTGGTTCTCACCTTGTAAGAGTCCACGTAGTTCTGGTGAGGGAAGTGGAAGAGGGAGATGAAGACCCTGACACACTCGCTCTTCAGCCCGTCCCGGAACAGGTGGCTGGCCACCATCCGAGCCACAAAGTTCTTGCCTGTGCCAGACCAGCCATGGAAGGAGAGGACCAGAGCCCTCTCTGGCCGTGGGCTCCCCAGGAACCTTTGCACTGCCCGGAGGACAATTTCTTTGGCTAAATGCTGCCCATGGAGCTGCCCATTGAGGTCTGCTTCTAGCCCTGCAGGAAAGGGAGAGCTTTAACTCGCTCAGCTTTAACTTGCAAGCCCAGCTGCAGCAGGTGGGAATAAGAAGGGAAAATGTGGTAGGGCACTAAGACTGCAGGGCCCTGCTGATGAGGCTGCCTGCCTGAAGCGGCATTGAAGCTCCAAGTCAGTGAGGCAGGCTGCCTGTACCAGTGAAGGCGCTTTTGTCTTGTGAGGGTGCAGGCTGCCCAGAGAGATTGTGGAGTCTCCTTCTCTGGAGAGATTCCAAATCCATGGCAATCCTAGGTGACCTGCTGTGGGTAACCCTGCTTCAGCAGGAGGGTTGGACTAGGAGACATCCAGAGGTCCCTTCCAAACTCCCACCATACTGGGATTCTGCCTGTACCAGCTACTGACCAGAACAAGACACCCATCTTCCACTGGCTCTTTTTTTTCCTTTGAGAGGTGGAGTAGGTGTTTGGTGACTGTGGAGAGCACTGAAGCCCTAAGGCCCTCAGGAACTCCCAGCACGGGGTACAGATAGCAGGAGTCTCAGAGCCAGTAAAATGCAGATACCTGCACAGGGCTTACAGGCTGGTCTCAGTGTACCCTCCTGACCTGGAGATGAATATTAGGCCAGTTTGGACCCCCACTGACTATGCCTGGGAGCTACTTGGATGAAGGCAGGAGTGGTGGCAAAGCAGAGCTGACATGCTGTACAGTAAGAAACAAACTTCTGCAGTCCAGAGATACAAATGAGTAAGAGGAAGCAGAACTTGGCTCAGCCCCTTGCCCTCCCACCAGCTCAGCACCCTGCTCAGAAGTGCCCTCTACTTACATCCCTTGCTAAAGTAACACACTTGGGTTTTTTTTAAGGAATAAAACCCTCAAACAACGAAAGAGCCAACAGGGAGAAGCAGCAAGAACAAGCACTGCTTGGGGTCTCCGAGGTACAGCATAGAACCTACCTGTGACATTGTTGACTATCCTGCAGTCTCCTGTCTTGCAGCACTTGCCAAAGCTGCAGTACCAGGCAGAGAGGATTTCCAGGTAATCCTGGCCTACCAGAGGCACACTCCAACCTAGAAAAGGCAGTGGTCTGAGCAGAGAAGTGCCACCAAATGTGTTTCGGGTTGGTTGTTTTTTTTTTTTTTTTTTTTGTTGTTTTTTTGTTTTGATTCCATGAGGCCGCTCAGCTGAGCCTAGTTATGGGCAGCCCTTCTGTCAGGTGCAGGGACTCGGGCAGCTGAGGATGGACAATAAGTACCTAACAGGCAGCAGCTGGCTGAAGGGGGCATGGAGAGCCATGGCTGGCGAAAGCACACTCCCTTCACCCACATACATACTTGTGGCAACCGGGGTAGGTACCCGGTGAGCACGGAGGGAGATGCCCAGGACAGTGCCCGTCAGGAAGGGAAGAAGCTGGGGGCACAGTCCCCTGTGCAGGGGTAACAGAGTGTCTGGACCCTCTGCTGTTTCTACGTCATGGGAGAGGAAGAGAAAGGAGGAAGGTGCTTACCTCGGCTGCGACTGGACTCTCGTTCTTCCTCTTCCTCCTCCTCTTTGCAGCCCTCCTGCCACACCTTACATGCCAGGTACTGCCAGTACTGCTTGGAGAGAGCGCCCAGAGATCCCAAGTGCTTCTTCACGGCTTCGTACTTCACCCTGCGCCACGGTCCCACCTCCGCCACGGGGCCCCGCTCCTCTTCCCAGGGCCCTCGTGTCGGTGGGGTCGGTGGGGTCCCTCGGTTGCCCAGGCCCCCCGAGCCTCCCAAGAGCAGCAGCAGTAGGCAGCAGGCCATCCCCAGCGGCAGCCAGAGCGCGTCCTGGCCCATGGCGGCAGGGTGGAGCAGACCTTGCCGCGGTTGCTGTGGGCGTCCGCGGGCTCCCGGCCTCCCTTAAACCGCCCGAGCCCTGACCTCACTTCCTGGCCGCCCGCAGTCGCAGTCGGTGGGGAAAGTGCCGTGGCGCGGCCGTGAGCAGCGAGCTAGAGATGGCCTCGCGCCCGCCTGTCGCGTCAGCTGACCCCACCGGGCTTACAGCAAGGCTCCGGACAGTGACGCCTTGCAAAACCTGACCTAATTCCCCAAAACAGGCATCGGACACCTCTCTGGTCTCTGTCCCGGACAAAACCTGGACCTTGTCCTCTCTTCAGGTCCTGCCAGCCCTCACTGAAAAGGGAGAGAGGCAAGGCAGCTTCTCCTCCAGCCGGCACGGAGAGCTGCCCGGGGAAGTTCCTGCTTCCACCACGTATCAGCAGCGAATTCCTGGGCAAGGCAAATAGTCCGGGTGTTAAGTAACCCAGCGGCTCAGCTGAAGTTCTGCTGCCAGAAATGCAAGAGGTGTTGGCAGGTGTTGCGCTTCCGGTTCGTTTGCAAAGGGCCACAGGCGCAAGGGCGCAGGAGGCAGCGCAGGGATCGGCACCAAGCTGCGCCCTGGGTACCTGCTTGCTGCCTGCTGTGCAGAGTAGCAACTAGATCAAAGCTGCAAGAGAAGTGGGTTTGCTGCTGGCTCTGGGACAGGCTGGCCGTTTGTCACAACTCATCTACCCTAAGAAATGCTCTTGGACATGGGTGCATCTCCGTGCACCGGTACACCCAATAGCAGCACAGGAGGGTGGGCTCTGCTCGAGAGAGAAGTTTCAGATCAGCACAGAACCACCAAGAAATCGTGTGAGACACGAGGTACAGCTCGTTGTTACCGCTATGCTCACCGCCGCTGCCCGGTTCCTCCAGCAAGATGTAAACCCGGGAAACAGTGAGCAGACATTTGGGCTGGCTGCCCGTGCTTTGGCAGGTGATGGAGATCCTAGGATCCCGTGTGAAGCCTGGCTTTGATTTAGGAAACGCTTCAACTTTCCAAAGCACTAAGTGTTGCTATGCTGAGTACACAAACTCAGCTCGGGGCGGGGCAGGGGAAGATGAGAAGTCGGTCCCTCATAACTTGTATTCTACCTTGAACTGTACCCACCGTTGACTTACTGTAAGAGACTAACACCTCTACAAGTCATTAAGCATCACAACAGGCCCGCTCACAACTTTATCCTAACCAAGGCACTTTGGACGTGGAAAGAATCTCAAGGTCATCCCTCGTGTTCAGAAAAATAAGAGTATTAAATGCAGTTCGTCCAGCCTAGCAATTCACTCATCCAGGTGGACTAAGAGCACTGCCAAGGCACGGAGTGTAAGGTTACACCATCTAGAGGTGACTATAGACATTACATATTAGCATTAGAGATTGGTACCGACTTCACCTGCTTCTGAAATAATCAGTGGTGCTAACACCTTAACACCAGTTACAGTAAGTTAGAGAAAACTAAAACCTCAGCACAAAAAAGCACCCCAGACCCACAACCAAAAAAAACCCTGAACAAACCCACTCAAACAACCAGCCGACCCCAAAACCCATTAAAAATCAAACTATGGCCACAGCAGAAACTGCTGTCAGCCTTTCTGAAAGTATCTGAAACATCTGAATTGAAGCATTTGTATATTTGTTTATAAATAACATTCACAGCTGTAATACTTAAACTCTAATCTCCTGGGATAAGTGTTTTCACTGAAGAGAGCTTATCAAAATGGACAGACTTTGTAAAAAAGAAAAAAAAAGCTTCCCTGTTTTTAAAAAAATAAGCAAATTCTGAGAGATAAAACAAGTGATGGTCCAACACCAGCTCCCTAGTACTTTGGTGTCAATTCCTGGGATCTCAGCTCTGCTCAAGGGCAGCACATCCTCAGAGCTGCAGGGAAAACAAGCACAGTTGTTTAGTAACCTGCCAACTACTTTGACCTGGCTCTGAGGTTAACAAAGCACTAAGTGTTAGGGGGCGGGAATCACTCCCTTTTAATTCAACTCCTGTTGTGAGCCCCAAGGAGGACATCGTCTCCACAGATTAAAACGAAGCTGCAGGGAGAGATCCTAGTGCACCACACCAAGGAGAACTGCTCATACCTGACTTGGGGAGGATGGAACTTGGAAGCACAGCAGTCAGTGCCTTAGTACATCTTGCAGGGATTATATCCCACTCTGGTTTTGCTTCCTCTGCTGTATCTCAAACTCTCACTACAGTTATTTGCTAATCTTCAGCTGGCAGTCTTGCAGAAGAGCTGGCCGGAGGGCCCTGCATGGCCCCAGAGTTGATACTGGTAGCATGGCTTTTCACCTCATGGCTAGCTATTCCTGGTAAGCAGTCCTGGTAAGCTGAAACCATCCCATAAAAAAAAAACAAACATAAGTTTGGGTCAAGTCAGGTCGTACAGTGCAGGGATTATCTAAAAGTGAAAAAAAAGCACCAAGAAAATGTGTTCAAGCCTGGCTTATTTAGCACCCCAACACAGCTCAGTACAAGGGAACCTTCAGTCCAGGATTTTACAGCCAGGCTGTTTCTGCTGAACACATCCATCCTTTTGTGATTATCCCTCTTTCCATACAGCAATTCCTTTTGCACATCCATAGGTAAACTCTTGACAGAAAGCAGTAGGACAGACTCACTCCAGCAGTTCAGTATAATGCAGCTATAGATCAGACCAGTCAACAAAAGGAAGCTTTGGAATAAAGAATGTATGTAAGGGGAGACCTTAAATCCTTACCCCTCCTTCCTTCAGTTCTTCCCCTTCCCCCCCCGCCAAGTCTTATTCCCAGTCTCGTAGAAATACTGAGAGACTCCACAAAGGGAAAAAAAAAAAAAAAAAAAAAAAAATAAACAGAGCATCAGTTTCACACTTGGGATCTATGAACTGAGAACTTATTTTCATTTCTAATTTTTCAAATCAATGTGTAGGGAAAGAATCTGAAAGGAACTCAGAGAAAGTGCTAGTTTTCAAATCCCTTTGGTTCTCTGCTGGCTCAAAGTTGGTTTTGTTCATTCTTCTGTAAAATTATGTTCATTACATAATCAGAAACTTCAAAATCTTCCAGTTACATGAATTCTCACCCCATTACTAAGGCAAATCACTTAAAAATTACCCAGCAGCAATACAACTGAGTGCTTGTAAAAACTATTTAAACCTTTCCCAGCTTGAAAGCATCTGTAGTTTCTGTAGTTTCTCAAAGTTGTTGAGCTGCTTATACGCCAGCAAGAATCCTGTCCTGCTCCTGAGCAGACTGGTACCTCAAAAATAGAGATGCAAGATACCACACAATGCCAGGAGATAAAAAAAAAAAATCAAAACCACCCCTTCTAAAAAAACCAAACAAAACCAAAACACCAAAAAACCAAACAAACCACAAAATAATACCCAAGCCCAGCTCTTACAAAACTCAGCAATGCTGAAGTCCAAAGGTTCACCTGAGAAGCTCATTTAAAAAAACAGCAGGTGCTTCAACCAACATGCTGATGGTACAGGTTAGGTCAAAGACTCTTCCTGTACTTCCAGAAGCAGCCCAGTGCCTTGGTGGTGTCCTGTCCCCAGAAGCTGTACTGGGGCTATTGGCAGTCATGCTGTCCTCAGAAGTATGCAGCAGCTCCTGGCTTCCAGATGCCTGATGTTGCGAACTGTGAGCACCACCTCCTACCTCTGAAACTCACTGGGGTGTGTGTTATTAAGAAAACAAGCTCTGGTACAGCCAGGTTAAACCTGACACTCTGAGCAAACAGAGTTTGATGGCTGTTTGCTTGCCCCATCTCCATAGAAGAGCTTCAATAAAAGCTAAAAAGCACCAGCCACACACACCTGCCAACTCTGTATACATCTCCTGCCAACTCAGTATACATCCCCTGCTTGGTGGGACAAAGCCAACCTGCTGGGACACAATCAAGAAATCAGCCTAGAGGCTTGGCAGATGCACCTTCAGAATGAAAAAATGAAGATGACTTAAAGGTAGGTCTGTTCTTCTGTATCTCTTTGCAACACTCTCCTTAAATACATCTTTCTTTACCAACAAGGTTCTTGCAACCTACCTGCAGCCTTGACTCCGTTCTTGGATATACACAACTGGAATAAAAGACATTGGTAACTATTAGTGACAGAAGAACAGTGAAACATCAGCAGCAAAATGGTTTAAACATTCAGCCCACCACATTGGAACAAGAGAAAGACAGGGGGGTGGGGGGGGGGAGAGAGAGAGACTTAAACAATCCATCAATGCTGCTTTATTAAAATTTTTATTCACATAACGTTGCTTTATGCAGAACCTGACCCTGGGGGATACAAGTAGAAAGTCATGATTGGGTTCTGGTTTTGTATTAGCAACCTCCATTTATGCAGCTGCTCCCAGGGGCAATGTTCTGACAGCTCCAAGAGGGGTGTCTGTTTCAAGCATCTTGCTCCAGCTGCCACAGCAAATAAATTACCTTCGCAATAAATTAGTATTTTTCAGTTGAAGTTTGTTTGGCAAGATACTCCAGTTCATTAGCTGCTGGAAGAGGAGCCTGCTTTAGTGTTTCCTCCAGCCCGACTGCTGACTTGGGAAGGAGGAGATAAATAGCAGATGGCTGATGGTGCTCTCTTTTTTAATTAGCTCTTGATTTCTGTGCTTCAAGCACTCTGATATTACTAATATCCACAACACAACCCTTCTGGAACATCTGGAGCCAGTGTGCACAGTGAACAAGAATCAGGTGGTGTCATGAAGACCTGATAGAGCACAGCACCTGCCTCACAAATAGTGCTGCTTTCAAAGAGTCAGGCAGGCCCTGTCTGCATCTGGATGCTGTTGCTTGTTTCTTTTGCAACAGATACAATTTGAAATTCCCACGGGGTCCTGTAGTCAAGCGAAACCATGATCACTGCCAAAATGCCAGATTATCACAACATCTTCCTGATTATGGGTAAGACACGAATTTATTCTGCTGCAGAACACCAAGCTCCAGGGGTGTTTAGTCACCAGAAGCATCAATACAATATTTTAAAAAAAAAAAAAAAAAAAAGGAAAAGAAGGAAGAGTGCAACAGCTTCTTGCTTCCTCCTACTCATGATGCAGGACTTCATGCCCTTTGTTCACAAGTAAACCAATACACTGCTTTAAATCTTTGACATTCATATCAGGGGAAAACTTACCCCAGGTTCCATCTGATGGCAAAAGCTTCAGCTTAGAGCTCTGCAATCAAGCCCTCAACATTAATTTAAATTCATAAAGACTCTTTTTGGATTCTGTTACCAAATCAAATGTAAATGATCAAGAGTGATCAAATACAACTCAAAGCTTCAAAGTTTGGTAGGTCCTTCCCTAACTATTAAGTGCTCATGATTAAGCTCGAAGAGAAGAACAAGATTTTAAAAATGTTGCAAGCTGCTGCCATGTGCTTGACCATCTCCTCTTTGTTTAAAGCCTCTCTATTTCCTGCCAAACAGTTTACGCCAAAACACCTCTGTCTGAACCTTTTCCGGTTCAGAACAAAAGCATTCACTGACCACCCCACTGCTGCCCACGCTACTGCCCAAAAAATCTCGCTCAGACACTCCAATCCCACTGCCAGCCAGCCCAGCCAGCGAGGGGCCAGGCCAACCTGCCCCTTGCATGGCTCTTGTTCATGCACACCCTCAGCTGAGCACACTCACATCTGCCCAAAGGGAACCCACAAGGCACAATCCAGGCTGTTGGGCTGACCTCACTGAAGGACCATGGCTTCCAAAGTGTGTGTTGCACTATCAACTGCAGCCATGAGCAGGCACTAGCTTAACACCAGTGTCCTAAAAGCTGGCTATGAGTTACAGTCCCGACTGCTAACACCAATAAATCAACTCCAGACTTCATCCTGATTCTGTGATGTGGCCAAGTCCACACGAGATCCAGGACACAAAATTCAATTTCAGGTAAATAGTTGCATTTGGCTTTCAAGATACTCTGCTCATGCAATGACAGAAAGACTTGAACAAAATAAACCTGCATTTTAAAAAAGAATCTCTCTGACCAACATCTCTTTGATCAGGTATGGCAGCAGGTGCAAGAACAGGAAGCAGCTCTTTATCTGCCTGCCACACTGCTGCAGAGCTGGAAGGGTTCTGACAGACAAGTCAAGGAAATGTCAGGAAACTGACATTTCGCTGCTCTTGCTCAGAGTCTGGGAAGAGAGCTCTTTCCTTACTCCTAAGGCCCACGCTGTCTGAACTGAAAATCAGTGCAAAGCTGTTCATTTGGAAGAGTAATGATGAAGCTGCTTCCCTTCTGAAGGCAGATTCAGACCTACCACATGTGTGACAAGTTTTTTGGCCACAAGCTCAGCCCCAGTGCAGGCTGGCACAGTGCTGAAGGATGACAGGACACAGACAAGATGAATAGTGCTACAGGTCAGCCCTGAAAAGCCAGCTTACACCAACTCTTTCTTATCTATGGCAAAGTCATTACGAGTGATGACCCCAAAATGACCACCGCAGTCAGAACGCTGCAGCCGAGGTTGCAGGAAGCAGCTGGGGAAGGAATAAAACTTACTGGAGGTGCTTACAGTGTCAGAGCTCAGCCACAAGCCAGGCCAGGAAGACAGTGGGACTGAAAACCTGCTGGTGTCCACAAGACAGCAGCACAGAGCCATAGTTACAACACAGAGCAGCAGGAAGCTCTCTCCATGCGAGATGAAGAAGAAAGAGCACAGCTCAGGGTTCTCTCTAGTCCTCAGGGCCTTGGCCATGGCTGTTGGTTACTGGGGAGGCTCAGAAATGACACCTCTTTCCCCAGTGCCATGCACCCAGATTCTTCACTTCACATAGGGCATACAGTAAGCAGCATGACCTTGCTGAAGGACAGACTCTGTCCTCTGCTTCCTCCTCAACTACAATGCAATGAAAATTTGGTTAACATGGACACAGGACTGCAAGGGTATTTTCTCTACTCAGATCTTGCCACATTCCTTATAAATGGAAAACAGTGACAGGACATGTGGAAGCTTACTTTAACCCCTTAATTACCAAGTGCTATATAACCACCCTATCCTCCCCTAATCTCCAACCCTGTGGATAAATCTTCAATAGGACTTCAGCAAAAACACTGAAGCATTATTTCATGTGAGGTAAACCCCTTTCCCCAGCCTTTTATGGAGGAAAAGACAACTGAGCAGCAGAGGTTCCCTCTCCCACCCTTAATGGCATTCAGAAGAACATCCCACCCCTGGGGGGGGTGACACAACTCTTCAAGTCTAATAGTTACTTTATTCACCACTTCCTCTTCCTCTAAAGAAGCAGTTAAACACCTAACCAGCTCACAGCTGATTATCTACAACCCTGAATCAGACAAAAACTCGCAGGAGTATATAGGGAAGAGATGGGGTGAGGATCATCCTGTTTGTCCTCCCTAGATTGGGTCCACAAGTTAATGTCTGCATTCCACACACTTCCACCAAGAGCCATTTTCATCCAGTGCAGTGTCCACTGCCGGCAATGGACACACCATAACGAACAAGATGCCATTCCAGGTACTTCCCACCTCTCACTGCTGTCAGCCCAAGGGAAAAGCCAGTGTCTCCTCTGCTCCTCTGGCTCAGAATCTTTCCTATTCATCTCAGTCCATCTTGGCCACAGCCTTTCTGAACTGATTGTGCTGTTTCTCTATCGCTTGTTTGTTTCTTTTTTAAAAAGGAGTTCCATCTGTGTTCCACAACTGTTACAAATGAGACAGTGTCATCCTGTCCTCCACCAGCACAACATCTGGCCCAAACTGGTCTGTGCACTGCTTCACTGTAGCCAGAATGCTGAGAAGCCGCTGGTCTAGGGCATCCAGATGAGGGTCAGAAAGCACTGGTGAGATGGGGTCATGCGACATAGCAGTTTTTAAGGCAGACTTCAGTACTCCATTCTTCAGGTAATTGAGTCTGTTCCAGGTGGAAACCCGGATGCTGCAGAAGAAACAAACAGACACGTCATCACATCGCGGTCCTGCTTAAGTCCCATCGGCAGTACCCAAGGCAGCCTCGTGAGGGAGCCTGTTACATCAAGAACGGAGCCGCACCGTAGAAGTGGTTTGGGGATGGGGCGGTGAAACGTGACAACTGAAGGTGAAGAAGAAAGACTCTACAGTGATGAAATTCTTATGTTACACAGAAACACTTTCAACAGCTAGCAAGGAAATTTTCACTCCTGAGGCCTCCTGGACACAGTTTGAAATGGAAAGAAAGTGAAGTCTGGCTGTTAAACACAACATCCCCTCGGGAAGAGCATCACTGACCAACAATCAATCACTAAGGACAAAAGTCAGCTGACTGAAATTCCAAGGAAGTGAATACAGCAGTAACCTTTCTGCTTCACTGGTCACTGAATCTGATCATGTCAGCCCATCCAAACTGTCTTGTTCTGTGAAGCCTCTTCAGATTCTCCCTTAATCTTTCCTGTTTTAGTACCACTTGTCTAAACTCTTCAGTTTTGATGGCCTCCAAAGAAACCAGCAATGCAAGCAACTGTTAATAACAGACCTACAGCTAAAAGAATTACCCATACAAATTCTTGCATGACATTCCCTGTTATCAAGAAAAAGAAAAAGGTATCTGAAAAGCAGGAACTGCAGAGTCTCTTCTGGCTGCATTTGGGAGAATCTAAATGACAAAGGCTCTAAAAGATCCACATAAACCAGGAACTCAAACCCACATTTTAAATTGATGTAGGAAAGCTAAGGCATTTGAAAATCATTTATTTTCATTGTTTTCCAGATGGATTCTGCAAGAGTCTTGCAGGATGTAGGCCAAATGCCGTGTGTCATGCATTGAGCCTTGTTCAGCACAGAGCTTAGGCTTTCTGCCAAGCTCCCAGGATTCACAGGCACCAAACAATTCAGAAGACAAAACCCTCCAAGGACAGGCTCAAGGAGCTCTCAGCTAAATGATTTGTTTGGAAGGCTTGAAGGAGTTAATGTTATCCTGAAGTAAGAGAGGCAGGAAATAGGTATCTCAGTATTTTCCTTCCTGGTACTTTTATCTGCTTGTTAATGAGAAGTAACAATGACTGGTGAGAGAGAGGCCACAGAAAACAGAAATTACCAAGCCACAGCCTCTAAAAATAAACTGAGCAAAAACACAGCTCCCAAGGCCAATGCAGAAACAAAATGCTGCAAAACCCTCCAAAACATCTCTTTGAAAGCAGCACCCTGAGCAGTGCTGCACTCTTGTTTAGAGAGAACGTTTGGAAATGAAGGTAGTTAAGTTGCCAGACACGTTGAGCCCTGAGCTTGTCAGGGAGAACTCAAACTGTGATGTGAACTTTTATTCAGCAGGAGCTGGATGGAGACAGCTGCAGATGCAAAGTACCTGTCATACTGACTAAGGATAGATTGAACCAGTGACCTGGAGGCCAGACTGCTTCCCACAGCCTACCATTTCATTTACTACCTTAATGAAAATGTATTTCTCAGCTTCTTGAGCAGTGACAATACATCAAACAGACACAGTACCTTAAAAACGTAAAGTGCCAGGTACCCATTTTCAGCTTGCTTCAAACTTAATTATATGGCAAACTTAAGGGCAGCAAATGCAGAAGTGAAGCGAACAGCATCCCTGCATTTCACTTACATGCAGCACTGATAAAGAGGAGCCAAGATGCTTCTTTCATCCAGGGCAGGGTTTCCAAAGCTGAAAAAGCAAAATTAAAACTGAGTGAACCAGTTGAACCAATGTTGTTCTCAACACTAACAGATCTGTAAAGAATTAAAAAAAAAAAAAAAAAAAAATCATCAATACTAGGCAATTTCATGCTCCAACAGATCAAAGTATTTCAAGTAACACACAAACAGGCCATGACCAATTACAACTATAACTCTCAACAGCATCAGTTAATGCACCAGGTAAATGGAAGCACCACCAGTGTAGCTAGTTCTTTACCAAACCAAGGCACCTTAGATATGAACTTCAGAGGAGTTCAGAAATTGAGTTCATCTTCTAAAGCAGAGGAAAGGAATAACTGGAATTCTGGATATGAGAGAGCAGAAGCTGTGCCTGTCTGACACAGCTGGACAGGGAATGACCAAAACGGCAGCCATGTGCTGGTTTAGATGGCCAAGCTTCCTTTCAACAAATAAGGTGATTAACATGTAACACGAGTGATCAATGTGATCATGATCACTCTTTCCAAGGGAGGTCTCCCAAAAGGATTTCACAGTATTTCAAGCTTCATCTAAACATGTGCTGGTTTGGGTTGGGTTTTTTTGGTTGGTTGTTCAGTTGGGGCGTTTTTTATAGTTTCACCCCCTTTACAATGCTGTTTGCAACAAAGAACTTTTTCCTCCATAAAGGTAACTTATTCTAGGATGCTGTTACCAGTAGCTTTAAAACTGGACTAAGCTCCCCAGAAAAGTGGTCACAGCACCAAGGAGAGTCTGGATGATGCCCTTAGTCATATGATTTAGTTTTAGATTGTCCTGTGAGGAGTGGGGAGTTGGACTCAATCCTTATGGGACTCTTCCCCCTTCCAACTTGAGATATTCTAGGATTCTATGAAAAAGCTGTCATTTATCTCAAAGGAGCTGAAAGAACTTTAGTTTTCAGGAAAACTTTCAGGCCTTGGTGGGGCTTGCAAAGCCCCACCAGATATGTTTTCGTAACGCTCTAAGCACATATCATAACGACAAGTCTGACATGACCTTCAACTTCATACTCACTTCCAGTGACTAAGACATTAGCTTCCTCCTAGCACACTGTCAAAGCATTATTGAAAGACAATTTCAGCCAAATTCACCTAAAGCAGCAATAATGAAGCAGTCCCAAGGTGGAAGGCATCCCGTGGATATAGCTGAAGGACAGTTACTGAGCAGGATGATGCATAAAGACAAAAGACTCAACTTGGCCACTGCACATGAATTAGAAACAAATGAAGGAAGGAAGGAAGAATCCGCTATGCAGGAGGCAAATAGGGGAAGAAATAGTGATTTGGAGCCTTCCAAGGATCTATCTAGATGAGAGGTGTCAACTGGTGTGCACACTTTGTACAAGTGGTACACAAAGCTGCTGCAGAGTGAAGCTTGCATAGCAATGGCCAGAACTGCTCTGCCCATAAAGGGGGAAAATCTGCCACTGCAGTGCCCTTCAGAAAAAAAACCTTCAAAGTCTCTGGACTAAATCATTAGAAAGTAAAATAGGTCACCTCTGCTTTTAAGTACAGTTAACCAAATTGTTATAGTAGAATCACAGAATGGTTTGGGTTGGAAGGGACCTTAAAGATTGTCTAGTTTCACCCCCACCACCATGGCAGGAACACCTTCCACGAGATCAGGTGGCTTAAGGCCCTGTCCAGCTTGGCCTTGAACACCTCCAGGGAGGGGGCATCCTCCCTGGGCAAGCTGTCCCAGTGCCTCACCACCCTCACTGTAAAAGATTTCTTCATAATCTCCAGCCTAAATCTGCCCTTCTCAAGCTTCAATCCATTCCCTCTCACCCTATCACAACCGAGCATTTGTAAGCAGTTCCTCCCCAGCTTCTTGTAGGCCCCCTCCAGATACTGGAAGGCAGCAAACAAACAAAAGCTATAGCAAAGGCAGAGCAACTCACATTTTGAAGACATACACATAGTAAAATTTGGCCTCAAGAACCTCTCATAATTTCCTCCCAGTTAGTACTCCTTGATTTGTTTCAGTAATAGTTAACATCCACACTCAGGAAATCATCTTATTTTGCTTTCAGTATTAGTTCTATGTCCATTTTAAACATGTAACCTTTTAAAGCCAGAGCAGACACATCCAGAAGGCAGGGAATGCTAATTTACTCAGAGACACATTCTGAACTTCCCTGCTTTTACTTCAGTATTCACCAATACTCACTGGTAAATAATAAATCTTACTTTTCAAACTTCCATTAATTAAAAACATAAAGGGAGGGGCTTTCCTGGGGATAGCAGGAGAGACACAAGCAAACCTTTGAAAGTTGCCTGGGGAAAAAGGGTTGTACTGTGCTAATTTAGGAGTTTCTGCAGTGGGAGTAAGACTTTGCCTGAAGCACTCATAGTATCTAGAGCACAAAGTAAGCACACAGCCTTTGAAGGACCCTAATATTTGGTGAGTAATTTTTTGCAAGAAGGAAAGCTTTGGATTTTTAATGAAAAAATTAGTGAGAGAAGGAAAATAGAGAGATAGGGAGCATGTTAAGTGTGTGTCCTTGTGCGCATCATTGCCTGGAGAGAGGATTTTCCATATCCTCACCTTTTGGCATTATCCAGGAGGATAAGCATACTGGCTCCTTCATCATCCTGGAAGCTCTCGTAGTGGTGCCGGTCAGCGTTCCCAATCAAATAGTCAAAGATGGCTGTGTCAATAATATCGAGGAGACGAGGACCCGAGTCATACGGTGAAGTCTTCTTCACAGCATCACAATAACTTTCATCATACTCCCACCTGAGTGTCATCAAGAGAAGCCAAATCAAATATTCAAGGAATACTCCATCCTTGCATGCTAACAGTACTTGCAGCTGCCCCTTCAGTCACTTCTGAGTGCAGAGAAAAGCTGAGTACAGCACTTAAGGTTCTAGGAAGAAGAGTGAGGTAGACAGAAGTGTTTTATTGAAAGAATAAGTCCTGTATGAACACACTGGCATATGGAACAAGCTATGGATTCAGTGCAAGGTTGCACACAATCCTCCTACAGAAAACAAGGTCAGAGTTTGCTTCCTCACTGCTCACAGCTCAGCAGTGATTGGGCTGCCTCATGGCAAGATTACTGTCATGACTCCCCTCCCTTAACTTCCTGAGGACTTCAAGTACTGTGCCTATTTCTATCCCCTTGACCTGCTTCCATCAGCCTCGCTTTCCAGCCGTCCTCTTCACTTTTTCTTTCTAATGCAAACAATGTCATCATGATTACTAACCATCTCCTCTGTCCTGAGCAGCAGGGCCTTACATGTGTTCATTCTTCACTCACAGTTGTCTCCTTCCTCCCTACACTTATAGAGTATCTTACCTTCCTCTCCACATCAAGATTTCAAGCTTCTCTTTTCTCTCTCTCCCCTCTCCTCCTCCATGTAACTGAGGCCTGTATTTCTGGTCTGGTAACATGGACGAGATGTCATGTCTCAATTCTCTAAAGCTAGGATTTTACATTTACTCATTTCCTCCTTCATCATTTTCAAAGCTATTCAACACTGCCACCAAACCAGTCAAATCTCTGGTGTACATCCTTTCCATCTGTCAGCCTAAATAACAAGTACATCTATTACATCTTCCATGTAAGGACTGAAGCAATCCTTCACAAAGCAGAAGTTAAGTTGGAAGTGCCTTAAGCCATCTGTGACTTGGAAACAGAAATGAAGGAAACACAAGCTGGAGAGACTCACTTGACATGCTCAAAGTGTAGAAAGTCATAAAAGCAGGGAGAGGATCAGAATTTAACTACTAGAACTGCCACATGCCCCACCTCATCTTCTAGAGGTCTGAAGCCTAAGCTCCCAATATCCCATCTTTTCTCCAATTATCCATGTCAGGGTGGCCAAAAATTTACCTTCTTCATGTTTTTGTTACCATGTCACACTCCTCAATGCTGTCGCTATTTCTCTCTTCATTTTGCATCAAGGTCCAACTCGCATTCCATCTATAGCACAACTCCACAAGCCAGAAGCCTCAGAATGTACTACTCCCTGTATCAGAAACAATTCTTTTACGCTCTCTCCCTCAAGTACTTCTCTTTCTCTCATTTTACTTTAGATCAGTACTTAATCTCCTTGCAGCAATTTCCCAGATTCACTCTGCTCTCTCTTCTCATTTCCCATTCAGTCTTTCAAGACAGACCTTTCTCTGACATTTATTTCTGATAATTTATATTGTGTTAGCAAAGGACGCCGAAGGTCAGCGATTTAATCTATTACAGGGCCATTAAAAATTATGTACACTAATGTGACTATATGAATTATGTTCCAAAGGCCAGCTCAGGATAAGGTAGAAGCAGCTAGGTCAGGAGAAAATATTTGGTACAGAGTTAATTTTTTTTCTGTAATTACCAGACATAGAAAAGGGAGAGCATGACACCCAGAACATTTAATTCTCCTGATGCTCTCGAAGTGAAAAGTGCAACATGGCAAGGTGTAAAACAAGAGCCATGTAAGCCCATCTGAACGAGGCAAGAGCAGGGAAAACGTAAGTGCAGATTTAAAACACAGCAGCTATTGAATCAGCACAAGTATAAGGGTAAACTCCTGTGTAAGTGGGCAGTTCAGAAGGAAAATGTGTCTCCCAAAAAAATTAAACATCCCCAAGAAATTAATTACTGCAAATTAGCACATCCTAAATACAGCTGGTTTTGAGATGTTGGAAAGGAGAAAACATCTGCTGCTCAAAATTCAGACTGTACATTTCATACTCTAAAACAAGTCAATGAAACCTTTGGATGAGATTCTGAGAACAATCATGTTATTGGAAATCAATGGATATTTTACATCAAGGAATAAAAATCTCTTTCTAATCTATTTTCCAAGACATGGACTTGGAAAAATTTATTAAGCTCAAAACCATTTGCTCTGGTTGTGGAAAAACACCTTCAACCCAAAGAGATGTTACATCCACTGCACAAGGTTGCTAGACCCCATGTTTCTCCTTCTCTAAAAGCATCCTTTAGATGTTGAGCATGGTGACAGAATACTGATAGTATTCAAAGCAAAGAACTTTTCACTGCCTATTTCCTAAAGCTAAACCAGTTCCACAATTCTTGAAACCATCCGCGAGGACCACGAAATCTGGTCTGGTGGAAGACAGCACAGTGCAATCATGTTTTAGTGGCCCACAGAGAGGCAGAGTGTCAAAAGAAGGTCTGGTGGCACAAAAAAAGTCTTGGCTAAGCCAGAGCCAAGATGTCCAGAGCTTGGAGTGACTTACATGGTGGAGTTGTGTTTCAGTCAAGAAGCAGGAAAAGGACAGCACTTAGTATAATGGAGAACAATGAAGATTTCTTTCTTGCTCATTTGATTTAAATCTCATCCTAGACTTCCTGATTTCTACTCTTGTGTCAAGAAAGCTGCTGACAAAACTCTGGGTTTTGAGAATAGCTGCTCCTTAGCTAGCCATGGCACTGTGAAGGTAATGCTACTACAAATTATAAAGTGTAAGTAACAACTATCATGTTCTCATACCTTGCAAGCTTGCCTTCACGGTAGGTCCTGCCCCATGGGTGCCGATGTTTCTGAAGAGGCCAGACATCTGGCAGCCACAGAGTCACTGATCCCTCCATGATGTCCCCATCGGCACAGGCTGGTTCTGTTTCCCGACAATAGTAGCACTTCCCATAGAAACAGGTGTTATTACCTTAAAAAAATAAAATAAAATAGACATATCAAAAGAGCAGAACTTGATCCAAGGGATGACAGCTGAATCTCAGGAGCAGGTTGCTGCAGCAGAGCCTTTCCTGCTATTGGATTTCACTGCACTTGAACTCATGCTTCACATCTGAGAAGCTCACAAGAGATCAAACAGGTACCTACCCATTCAAAGTAACATTACGGACTAATATTCAAAGTAAAGTAATTATGTTTTCTAATGCTTTATTAACACCTTGTACCATCAACAAGTCTGTGATCCCTTCCTCGCCTTTAGGACCATGCCTGTGCAATCTTAGCATTGTTTGTTTTCTAAATCCCACACTTCATGTGTCAGATTTCCCACTCTTTTTCAAAAGTTGACCCAAAAAATACAAGTGAAAAAACACTAAACAGAACTCAAAATGGATTTGGAGTCCTGAGATCTGACACACACGCATCTCAGTTACTTCAGCTGACTTGGCGGGGGGAACACAAACAAGCTGTCATGTGATCTAGGAGTGCAGATCTGTCAAAAGTTTCACTGTCTGTCTCCTGACAGAGGGCAATGAAACCCTGCAGCCTCTAGTCCATTAAGGCTTATGTAACCCATTGCATAAAATGTTGTATGTAGCCTAAATTAACATTTTTAGCTTAACTTTCTCTATTTCATGCTTCTACCTTGCCTTTGCTTGACCCTAGCCTAGTCAATTCCAGTTCCACACGCAAGAGATGCTCTTCCAAAATATTCTTCACCTCATTTCCTTGTGATTCCACTTACTCCTTGTCCTTTCTTCCTTTGGCTCTACATCCAAAACCCTCCTCAAATCAGGCCGAGTCCCACCCGGAAGAGGTCTTTATCACTTTCCATCCTTACACATCACAATCCCTTAAGCAGCCTGCACTCCTCTGCAGTCCTTCATACAGCCCCCGCTCTTATGCTCCCACTACCCCAGTCAGACAACTGGAAGACATCAGAGAGATTATCTTTAAAACACATGGAAAGCCCTGCAAGTCTCTCTTCCATGGCCTGAAGCAGGTCCAGAATGAAACAGAATTCTTTGAGATTCTTGGTGTAAACTTGAACTGAGTATGCAAAAATTATCTTTTCCTTAAAACCTCAGAAAGGTGGTCAAATTTGGGCTGACAAGAGATCACAATCTTCCTCCCAGACCTAGCCACTTCTCTGATTCACATTCTGCAGAAGAGGAACATTTCTGGAGCCATACTTTTCAAGTCAGCATTTCTGCTAGAAAATCACTTAGTTATCTTGGCTGAAATGAGAGAAAGTCAAGTCTGCTTGAGGCAGAGACACAACCTGAATGCAAAAGGAGTTTGGCAAGCCAGGACTACTCTCACCTCAAAGTTACACCTTGTAACTGAAAGTGTTAGGCAGACCCAGCAGGTGAGACTACCAACAGTGCCTGTAACACAAATATAACACAGGCACATGTATTTATCAGCTGTAATGAACAACCATCTCTGGAGTCTTCTTATTAGAGAAGTTTTTTTTAAAAAGGGTGGTAATTGGGTATTTTGTGAAAGCCTGAAGGAGCTAAGGCTGAAGCATAAGTAATTTCTTGGTGCTTTATGACCACCTGGTGGGAATTCAAATTAGTAATTCCCCTTAAGTGTCCTTCACAGCTTTATTACTGTAAACAACAGGCAGAAGTTCTTGACACATTTTGTTATGAATGCTCAGCATACTCTGATGGAGCACAAACATCCAACACCAAACAATGCATCAGCTCTATAAATTATCCCAAATCACCACTGTGTTCACCTTAAATAAAATTCCATTTTTTTCCTTCCAGGTCTAATCATAGATTTTTCTAACTGCCTCTGACAGCAGCGAGAAAATTCTTACTTTAAAAATTTTAAAATCCCAACTGTAACAGCAGCATGAGGGAAGACAGAGAATTTAGGAAGGGAAAAGGAGAAAAGCAACTCTTACTCCCCCACCAAATGGGGTTATAGGACCATTAAGAGGTCGCTTGGGACAGAAGGAGTCTTACCAGCTTCCTGTATCATAGTTAAGTGCTCCATAACCCTGCCAGATTCCCATGGCTCTTTTTCCCTCATTAAATATTTTTTTTATTTACTGGGCTGCAGAGTCCATGGGATCCACTTACCCACAGTCATGAAGGTACCCAGAAGCTGTTCTGTGGCTACTGGTCTGATCTCTGTACGTAGATTCACAAACCTGCCAACGACCAGTGGAGCTCGTCGGAAACCCAGAATTCTAATTTGGGGTGAAAAAGTAAAATGTGACAATTTGCAACACAGGCAGCAGTTCTAAACTAAACCGCAACAAAACAAAAACACACTCCCGGTGCCACTGTCTGAAATGGAGATGACTGAGAACCAAGAATGAAAGTTAAACTCCTGCTGCAACCTCCTCTCTTCTCCAAGGGAAAGTAAAGAAATTAATTTTTCTTAAGTGCTTGGAAGTTAAATTTGCTTTACAGGCCATTAGCTCCTTTATTAGAGCATTTGCAGCAGAGCAACACAGGATGCACCATGCTCCAACTCTCAGAAATCAGACCTTACACCAGAAATATCCATCATCTGTCTTGGATATAGGCTGAAGCAGTAACCATATGGCCTTCCTTTGGGCTGGTCAGCTGGAAAGATCATTTATAATTCATGGGAATTACTATTTATTAAAAAGTCATGTTTGAGCGCAATTCAATTATACTTAGAAGTAAACAATCTAGAAGTTATTTTCTTTGGCAGGAGGCAAAAGAAGGGAAGACAGAATGATAGAACAAAACTGAATACCTCAAGTGCCTGGAAAAAAAGGGTGGGAAGAATAATCATATAACTTGCAGTCACAGGATCCAGGTTCCACTCCCACATCTACCAGAGCTTTTGCACTGGAAGCAAAAAATGACTTCTGCATTTGTAACAGGAGTTTAAAAAGTGTGTAAAGGAGGAGGACAACCTTCAGTACAGTGTCAGCCCCAACTCTCTTAATCTACTGTCTTTTCTGAAAAAGGGACAGTCTACACTCCACAGAAAGAGCCATCCTACCAGCTGCAAAGCATTTATTTTAGGTATTAAATGACGTCCCTTCCACAAGTACAAATTAGCTAAGAAAGCGTAGCACAAAGTATCTGCCTGAACAAATTATGTGTGCATAGACAAAATACAGAGCCAATACAGAGCTATGTAGAAAAATATGCTAGAGAAAACGCAGCTGTCCTGAAAAGATAAGTACAAAGTTTAGATCTGGAAAGTCTGTCTCTGTATTTTCAGGCCCACAAGTGAAAAGCCACTCTCCTAGGCAGTGCAGTCTCCCCAGGACTGGGAAACAGAATCTGATTCAGATGCTTCTTGAAACAACGGCATACTCAGACAAATTATGTAACTCTCATCATTCAAAAGAGAGGTAAATGATAAAGTTAACCTGGGCAGGTAGCTTCTGCTAGGTATTCTTGAAGAACAGAGAGGAAGAAGGCCAGAGAAACAAGCACAAACCCACAAGCAGACAGATAGCAGAAAAAAAGAGTTTGGACACTGCAAAGAGGCTTTGAATTGTTGCTTTACAATATCTGATCACTGCTTTTTTAGGGAAGCTGAAGTCTGTGTGTCTCTTGAAAGCACAAAAGGACAACAGCATCATCTTTCATTGGTCTTAAAATATACTGATTTTGGCCCATCACCTCAAGATTGCAGCAGCAGCAATGGACACATACACAAGTAGTTAGAGAATCACAGAATTGTTTTGGGTGGAAAACATCTTAAAGATCATGTAGTGCAATCATTGTCCACCTCTATCAAGTCTAGTACTAAACCAGGTCCCTCAGCACCACATCTCTGTTGTTTAAACACCTCCAGGGATGGTGATTCAACCACCTCCCTGGGGAGCCTGTTCCAGTGCTCAAGAAGCCTTTATCACCAAACCTTCCTAAAATTACTAATTTCCATTGCCAGTGCAGTAAGTTCCACAGACGAATAAGGAGTAACAGACATCTCTTACCACCTAAGAATTCAGTCATTGTGACAAGCCTCCTACTTATGCACTGAGAAACCTCACTTTAAATTCAACCATTTTATTCTTTATTGTATTTGTCCCTCCTTATTCCCTTTCCCAACATTTAAAATCTCTAAATGCAAGAATTTTTCTCATCTTTGAATGTCTTCAGAAATCTCCTAACTGCCAACATAGTCCCTCTTACAGCAAGGAAACCAAGACTGTGCTTGTTTAATCTAGATGAAACCTCACCTCTACCAGTATTTCATAACTATCAACATTCAGTGTTTGAATTTTCTGTCCCATTCTTTGTACAACCTGTAGCTTTGTTTTGCTTCTGGAAACTGCACCTCCATCTCAGGTCCACAAAACCACCTGGGGACTCCTGAGAACAATTAATATATAAATAGCTGTTTTTCCTCTAGGATGCACTGATCTAGTCTAGACTTAAAGTAAAAAATCGTTAACAAATAACTGTTGTAGTCTTTGCTTAAAGATTTCTAAAAGGCCTTCTCCCTGGCACTGCAGTTTAGATTGTGTGATACCCATTCAGAGTCTTTTATTTTAGCTGCCTTCACTTTGCTGGGTTTTGCATACAATGAACTACTGACTGAACCCAATTCCCTGCCACAGCATTAGTGTCTAAACCTGGTGAAGTGGCTATAAACATGAACACTTTGATGCTGTGTCTAGTTTTGAGTGCAAGTGTGTGTTTAAAGACAAGTTACCTCTGAAAATCAGACCTAGACATGTACTGGACATGTAGTTAGCACATACATTCAGCTCCTTCTTCCATAGGATATGAACTACCAGCAGGTTCAGTGCTCCTTCTCCTTTTCACGCTTCTCACAGAAGTCTTAAATGCTACTAGAATCTTGCATGGATTTTTGAAATGAAATTTCACAAAAAAGCTGATTTTTGTTTTTAGGTTCAATGTGCTGTATTTGGGCTCAGATCTTAAGAGTATTCTTTAAAGAACTAATTTTCTCCCAACTGAAAAAGCACTGACCAGAGACAACAAAATCAGGTAACCCACTAATTCCATACCTATCCAAGTGAAAGGCTGCCACTTCTGCGTTGTGCCTGTCGTAGCCAGCGTAGGGTTCTCCTTCCACGACATAATCCCTGGCATATCTGTAATTGAAATAAGCCAAATGATGCAGGATTTGCATTCATCTTGCTGCTCAGAGTGACAAGAGTAGTAACAGCACTATGTTAAACAGACCCTGAGTCACTTTCAAAATGATTGTCAATGGGACGAGAGAGAAGTATTAATGAGATTAAACAGCATCCACACTGCTGAAGTGGTAAATAAGGAGGAAAGGTCAGTAAAGCAGAGTGGCATCAAGAGCTTGGGAAGTGGCAGCCATTCCAACTAATGAGTTTTAATTCAACCATATGCCAAGGCACATCAAAGACCAAAGAGCACAGACCCAGTTACAGAATAGGGGACTATTTATGATGGAAAGCAGCAACCCTACAATGATTTTGGGGTTAGAAGGGATTTTATTTTAACATGAAAATAATAATCAGATAATGTGGAAGAAATGCCAAATGTAGCCATTAGTAGCTAGAAGATCAGTAAGTGTGAACCTGAGGACAATACTGGATACAAAAAGAGCTTTTATTCTGGTGGAGAAAAGGTATAATGAACAGCATGAAACAGAAATCAGACACTCATTACAACAACAATGGTATATTTTATTAAAGTGATAGTTTTTTTCCTTTTTGCTTTTCTCTTTTTCTTCTTTAATAGATGTCTTTTAAACAGTCAAGGCAAACATAAATTTCCAAGATACATGACATTTGAATCAGGTCTAGATACTGCTCAAGAAGCATGCTACAAATGAGCACAAAATACCACAATCAATACCAAGCAAATGGGTGAAATGCCATACAGTTTCAGATAAAGTAAGGCCAAATTAGATTATCTATTTTCTCATTCCCATCTATGTGTGTAATTCCCATGAAATTCTGTAAACTGAGTATTTTCCAATGGACTCAGGGTTCAAGTAGCAGTAGCAACAGTGCAAGAGAAGCCACAGTACTCTACTTGGATTTTTTAACCCTGCTCAGAGAAGATCTGGGGCAAGATGACATTGCATCAGCCCAAGTAAATGCATTAGCTTCTCTGCAAGGCAGCTCTAAAGAGAATTAACCAGTGCAGAATGGTGTGGAGGTTTCTAGGAGGAGGATGTGACAGATTCCTGCCAAACTGGAACTTATACCAAACACACACCTTATTTCACATGTAGCACTGGCACGTGATGGTAGCAGCTACTAACCACTAGTAACTTAAGGCTGGATATCATAGATTCATAGGATGGTTTGGGTTGGAACGGATCTTAAAAGATCATTTGCGTCCAATGCCCTGGTACTGGCAGGGACACTTTCCACCAGACCAGGCTGCTCAAGGCCTCCATCCAACCTGGCCTTGAAGACCTTCAGGGTAAGGGCATCCACGACCTCCCTGGGCAACCTGTTCCAGTGTCTCACCATCCTTACTGTGAAGAATTTCAAGTCATTTTGAAATGAGACAGTTTACCCTCAGAACAACTCATCGAAGGCAGGTCTATTTTATACATACTTACAAGAGGCTTTTGAAAACGTGGTTGCACTTTGAAAGCTGCAGAGCTACAACTTACTGGTAAAACACAACCAAATCCTTGCTCCCATGCACAGGAGGCATCTAGTCTTCTCTAGGGCAAAAGGTAACAAGAGAATCCATTCCTCCCCAGCCAGTAAGCTTTCTCAAAATGTTTTTTAACAGTAACTTTGCCCTATCTTTCAGGTCAAAAGCTATCTTTGAATGACACAAGAAGACCCTGCCTACAAGCATGGCTACCCTGTAGTCACACAGGTCTATCAGTACAGCCAGGGCCACACTGTCTAGTGCTCCCATAAATACTACCAGCTGCATGTGTCCTTGATGGAGCAGAGTCACTGTGTTTGCCTGCACAGACACAGACATTCCATTATGGGCACGCAATTTAATGCTTGGTGAAACACTTTATAGCCCTCACTTACACAGAAAGTGCTATAGAAATGCCATGCCTGGTTACTGCCTTTATTGGATGAGCTGTCTATCATGCCACCACTTCTGTATGAAAGGGTCACACTGCTTAAACACAGCCTAGCCCCACAGTGAAGCTCCACTCAGATCAGTCATTGACCATACAAAAACAGGGCTGTGAATTCATGAAGTGCAGGACTGGATTTTTCCCTCTCATTCTCTATTCATTCATTAGCATGACAGAAAAATGTCATGCATGCTCAACCCTATATCCTTTGGAGAGAGATGTGATGACAATGCTTCACATTTAAAATGCACTTCCACAAACCACACCTGCCTTACTTTTTGACATCTTTCTTTCTTCTCCTTTTCCCCAAAGGCAAACAGTTCAAAAAGCTTTACAGACATGCACAAGACTCTTCGTAAATGTTCCATCATGTCAAATTTCCCTGAAGATCTCTGTAAACAGAGACTACACCAAGGAAGTGTTACTATCTGCCCATTCTTATGTTGCTTCTCCAGCATTCACTGTCAGCAGATGGGAAACTCAGGGGCTTTCACTCTGACCTACCAGGCCATTTTTACAATCTTCACGCAGCTACAACAGACACACAGATCTACTTTTAAAACCATTGTCAACTTCCACTCCTTCCCTGTTCTTGAACAGCATTCTCTCATGACAGTTTGACATGACCCTTACACAGAAAGAGTAGGCAAGACTTGTCTCCACACTGTCAGAACCTGCACTTCCACAATCAGGAAGTCACTGCTCTGAAACTTCAGGTTTAACCAGCACTCCTTCAGGACTGAACACAGAGATTATTCTCTTAACCTAAGACAGGCTGTTTCGAGCATCAAAGCTACACAGCATAAGCGACAGTTGGCACAGCAACCTCATGTTACTAGAGGACAGCAAGGTTCTGTCTCACAGATAACAGAGTGGACTTCCCATAGAAGTGTAGATTTGTAACTTTAACATTAATGCAACAACGTGGGAGATAAAAAGTCAAACAAACACACAAAGCAGTTTTATTTCAGTCATTCAAGGTAATATTTACCTCTTGGGTTTGAAGACCACCTTCTGTCCTCCTTCAAGTATTAGCAAAGCTTTCAGCTGGGTCCCTTTGTATCCCACGTCAGCTTTTATAATTTTCTTGGTCGTCATGGCATGCATCACAGCCCCTAGCTCAGGTGTTTCCTCGGGATACACCTCCCGGGGCACCACCCATTGGGCTGCAATCTCCCAAGGGGACTGTAGAGTATGGTCAAGTCGAGGATCCAGGTCCACGTGGAGGCTTGCCATCATTCGGTGAAAGGCGCGCTGGTCCTCCCGGTTGGCAGCTGAGGTGTCCAGGTTGTCAATGAGGAAAACTTTTGTGAAAATGAAGATGACAAGGAGGATGGCCAACAGCACAACTCGCTGCTTTAGCTTCATGGTGACCTTCAACCCTTCTCCCCTGACCTTTTCTTCCAACCGTTACAGGAAGTCTATGGGAGATCAGGGTGAGCAAGGGGATGTTAGTTAACGAATTTCATTCATAGCTTGCATTGCAAGGTATCGCCACTGAAACATCTTCTGGTACCCCTACAAATAAACAAAACACAGACTTACAAAACTGCATTCCTGCACAGCCCACCAAACTCAAAACCAAGTTTATTCTTGGAACACAGGCCTACATTTAGGTACATCTCTACCCTAAAGCCCAAATGCTGCTGCTAGAACACATGGGGTGTGCTGTTTTCCTGTAGCCTCTCAGTGCTCTGCATGAGAAGGGAAACTGCCTGATAGCATCTCTCTGCAGCTGAAATCCTCACAGCTGCCAACTACCATGGGCAAGACTTCTGCCGTGAACTGCAGCTTCAGTTGATGGTTCCCATTTCACTAACACTGCTCCGTTAGTAAGAGAACCTATGACCTCTGCTTTCCTAAAGAACTGTCCCTTAAGAGAGAGCTGCCAGGTAGATTTTCTGACATGTGGTGAGAACAGTTGCAAAGCCTCATTTCCTGAAGAGACAAGGCATAAGGACAAAATAGACTTATATTTATTTAATGTCTCTCAGTTGCTGCCACTGTAATTTACCCATCCATTCTTAAAAAAGAAAAAAAGAGAAGAGAAAAGGGTGACACATCTTGGCATCCTTGCTGTTAAGTACGTCTCTTGTGCAATCAACAGTAAAAAACAATAACCACAAACAATATACCAAATATCTGTGAGCTCAACAACAAATTAACAAGAGGGAAAAACCCAAATGCTAATACTGCCTCTTCTCAGAAACCTCTCCTACACCACTGTTAAAGCCACAGCTGTGTTTCTATACTTCCAAACAGGCTGCAAGACATGTTTTACCTTTCCACAATCCCTGAGTACAGTGGTAGCATAAGGACCACATAACACACAAATAATCAACTGCATTCCAATTTTGTGGACAGAAATAATCTTCAGAATATTAGCTGAACACAGCCAACACCCAAGTGGAAATGGATACTAAGGCATGTCTCTCAAGAAACAGAGCCAACAGATTTCTCTTTGCACAGGCTATGCTAATCATGCAAACTACAAATGGCACCCTGAGCTGCGGTAGAACTAATACAGAAAAGCCTTCTCATGTGATTGAACCAGTCATTATTAATTATGTCATGGGAGAAACAAGCTGCACAGGCTAAGCTAATTTACCAGCAACCCAAGGATGCCAAACACAGATCACAGCCATCTTCAGCATCTGTGTGAACATTCTATCCTGCCTGTAGAGGTTACAGTGGCATGTAATGGTGCTGAGGGGCCTGAGCATATCACTGCAGTACATCTCCATCAAAGGTTAAAATCATGGCAGAGTAGGTAACAGTACAGTGCATCCTTTCAGCAAATCATCAGTGCAGAATCAGGTTTGGCAGAGCGTAAGAGTACTGGTACAAAAGCGTGTGCAAGCCTGCGAATGACTCCACAGCCCCTTAAATAAACGCACATTAGATCTCTAGCAGGTTCCTAGCCACGTGGGTCTCCCACCTTCCCTTGCCAGTGTTAGCATTCACACAACCCAGCTACAAGGGAGTTCTAAGATACACCCAAACATCAACCACCACCTTTGGTTTATGTGTGAGCTACCTACTACCGTTAGTGTTTGAGCCAATATACTGTTTATCATCTGACTACAAAACACTGCTACTGGTGCAAGTCAGAGAGACATGGGAAGGCAGCACAGCAGCTTCAGTAGTGAGAGAGGACTCACCAAGTGTCTGCAAAGTAGGTAGAATCTACAGAGGGGCACCTTAAGCTACCCGAGTCACCCCTGTCACCCAAAGAACGGCCTTGACCTCCATGTACTTCATGCAATGACCTCCATGAAAGTGCTGATTAATGTTAAAGGCTGAACATGTTTATTAATTGCTGGCTTCAGTCTTCCTGCTCCCAAATCTGATTTCCAAAGCATTTCAGAAGGGTGCATGCCATGAGGCCAAGAACAAGTTTCCCTCCTAGCAGCAGCATCAGTGGCAGGTAAAACCACAGCCTAGGCCAGCCCAATAAAGAATGAGCAGCTGAACCACTTAGAAACAGCCACACAGAACCCGCCAAGAGGGACAAGGAAATTTAGTAACTGTTAGATCTACCTATTTTCTTTTCAGCACAGTGACCAAGTTCAGCACTGTTCCATTTACAAGTTACATGCTCTGATGATGGGCTTTTAGCCCAGTTTACCACCTCAACTGTTTTGCTATCATTGTCTCACCTCGGGTGACAGCTAAGTTTGGCCCTTCCCTCAAAATAAAACAAAAAACCACCCAAATGCCAAACAAACAAAAAACCAAACAAACACAAAACCCCACAAAGAAACAAACAAAACAAACAAACAAACAAACACCCAACCAAACCAAACCATTTTGCCTCCTAATTACTTCCTATAAAACCTGTCTACTGAAAATGAAATTCTCCTAATGACAGTGAATTAAAACTGAAATGTGATTTAATAGCAACCACTTACAGCAACATAAAAAACCCAGCTGGGGTAGAGGGTGGAGTGAAAGAAGGCTAGGTTTCAGGGATGTTTCAAACTAGTACCACAGCCCCTGCTAGCTACATGACACTGATTTTAATGTATTGGAAAGTGTTTGTGCTAGTAACTAAAGACAACGAATCACACTTTTATATGGAAAATAAAACACAGGCAAGGCAGATGCACCTGGACTGAAAGCCCTTGCTCTTGTAAATGCAGACCCACTCAGAAGGAGACCCCTAAATAATTACTACTATTCTTAAATCTAAGCAAGCAAGCAAAGCAGATCAGACTGTAACTGTATCCTTTTGCTGTAACTTCAGAATTTAACTTCTTCACAACTAGCAATTCTAAATTATCTTCAGCATTGCTGTTATGAAGATTTGCTGTCATTGTTTTTTAAAATCCATCAGCGTTAGTCAGAAGTTACACAGAAGAACACGGCTCATCTCAGAACACTCATTATGAGACACAGACAGGTACTAAGAAAGCCCTACAGCCCAGTGCTGGTCAACATGAGATAGAACTATTTCACATCTTTGGAGCAAAAGCTGGGCACTCACTTTCCTTCACTGATTTTCAGGGATATTGAGTTTCTCCATGAGTATTCTCCACCAGGGTGGAAAAGGGAGAATATAACCAGAGCCATCACTTAAATTAAAGGTCATTTATTTAATTTTCTGTGACAGCTCTGTAACTAAATTTGGCTGAAAAGCTCCAATGATGTAGATGGAATTTACCAAAAAAATGTAAATATTTGCTAGAAGTTATTTCAGTAATTGCCTTAAGCGAACAACTGATCCACACCAAACATTTCTCCTCAGGCTATCCCACTTCTCTCTGATTTTGCTTTCTGCAGCTTTAAGCAGGTGAGTCGGCTCTGACTTTTTACTGACATCTACCAAAATGAGTCATCAGCTCCTCCTCTCCAACAAACACCCTAACACCCTTGAGGTTGCTATGCAATCGATTTCACAGGCTGGCTGCAGTGCCTGCACATCGCTCCTTAGGTGCCAGCATTCTGCTCCTTGCTGCACCAGCTAATAAAAATGAATCCCTTCATCAAGAAGTTTACCATGGAAAGCAAAAACTTGTTTTGAACTGAAGATGGCACAAGTGATGGTGTTGAGGTGTTCTAAGAAAGTGTTTTGAAAGTAATTTGAAGAATAGGATGAGTCTCTAGAAAAGACTTGGTTTGGGAAAGAGATGATTATGAAAGCTCAGGATATGTGAAGCTGGTCCTGGAACAAGGACAGAAATGGGAAAGGTGGCCACAGAAACAAATTAAATAGTAACAACCCTCTGAAATTTTAAAAAGGCAAAACTAGCATGAACTATCAACAGAACTCTGTAGTACAAATGGGAAAAGGACAATGACAAAAATAAACCCAGAGATAATTGTAGGAGACCCAAAAAGGGCAAGGGTGAGGGTCTTCACACTAGACAAAAAGGCCCAAAGAGACAAAGACGACACTTACTGCTACAGAAGAGTCATGGGAATACAGAGTGCACAAATGACAGCAGATGCTCTTTGAAGCAGAAGGCATCAGAGAAGGAGTAAAATCCAAATAAAGTTTTCAGAAGTAAAGTTCATTTTAAGTGTCTGACCAGGACTACAATGATACAATTACAGAGTAATTCCTGCTCACCTACAGTCCCACAACAATACACATTTCCTCCTGCTGTTAGGCAGCAGCTGCTGATCTCTTACCACAATTTAAGTATCTCTAAAAGTGTTTGTGTTTTTACCTTTTTTTCCCTATGCTTCTGCTTAGCATTATCTCCTGCTTCCATTACAAAGCAGAAGTCGCAGTTCAGTCTTGTTGCTTTACCACTAAAACTGTCTCTGTGTTACCAAAGTACAGAAAAGCTCAGTTCCCTCTCTACTATTTTACCATACTCCCAACCAACCTGGCAAATAAAATAGTCAGAAAGAAACATCTAGACCAGATTTTTCATTGTGTAGTCAGCTGGCAGGTTAGCATAAGAAACGCTTCTTGGTTTTCCACCTGATATTTCCTGATTGATGTTGTCTCTCATTACAACTGGGTCTGTACTCCCAGCAGGTCTTCAAGTCAACAGTCAAATAATGGTGTCTTCCAAATATGACAGTGGGGTCACTAGGCACACAAGCGCCTAACTAAAGCACACCTTCTGTCATTAGATAACTGTATCATACCACCTTGGCTCAAAAAGCAGGAAAATCACAGTGACCATAAGCAGCCTACAATGTTAGCAGAGAACCACACCCCAGAAAATAACTTTTATTGGAGTCACAAGATCAACCCTATGCCACGTATCACAACCTTACTTTTGTAGCATAAAGCTGAAGAGCTACAAGCTTAAAAATACTTGTGCACAATTTGCATGGATTTTGTCATGCTCCAAATGACAAATAAGGTCTGAGGGCAGGCAAATGTTTAGTTTGTCAGCACAAGTACAGGAAAAAATCATAGCTCAAACAGATGCCAATCTGAAATAAATATGCTTAAGTATGCTCTAATTCCTGTTTAAAAGCACATTTTCTCTTGCTAAATACACTGTGCCTTTGGGGATCTCCTATCAAAAGATCTTTAAAAGTGCTCCAGCAAATCCTGGAAAATGCCTTGAAGAAACAGCATTAACAGCAACAGCGTATTTCTCTTCCCAAAACATGCTTCAGTCTCATCAGATCAATCTTTCTCCCTGTCCTCCCCTCTCTGGCCAGCCCCTCAGTAGCTCATGCTTTTTCCTTCTCTGCATAAGCCTTGGTATTTCAGTTTTCACAGGCAGGCTCCCACAGCCCTCTGCTTAGATTTTTCAGACTCACTCTGTCACTTTCACTCTCTGTATGTTGCCTGCTTTGGGTACAAGTTTAGTAACCCAGTGCACAAAGCTGCACGCAATTATTACTTCTCTGCTGCTTCTCCATCCCTTTTTCTGTTAAACCCTGGTTATACACAGGCAGAATCTGTGTGTCTGCTCAGACTTTCATTTCCATATGTGCAACTGCACCCCCATTTGAGAACTGGAGGAGAGATAAAATATAAAAGCATTTTAAGCACTGTATTATCTACACCTGCGACTGAACGTCTCCTGATACATTTTCACACATCTTCTGAGAGAAATGAAATAGTTGTTCACCCAGTTACTTCACCTCACCGTCTACTCGCCCCATTATATTCCACAGTCACTTTAGACTCTATTACTTCAGTTTCTCCCAAGTTTCCTGCTATGAGCTTTACAAAATCAACTGGCCAGTTGGAGGGCAGAAGCTTCAGGAAGCCAAGGACAGCTCGGTGTATGTCCTCAATCTTTACCAGCAGCTGCAACCACTCAGCAAACAGGAATACCTGACTCAGCTGGCCACTCACATAAAGACGTGGCAGACCAGGACACTGGCAGGGTCTGGGGGCAGTCCTAGAAAGAGAGAAGCTATGGGAGAGCTAAGAGTGGTATGAGAGAGGCGGGATGTGGCAAATAAGTCCTCCGGAAACAGGGTCTCATTAATTCTCCTCACAGAACGACTTTCTTTCAAGCAGTTTCTTATGGAAACCAAGTTTATATAATTACTTGGTTTTTGGAATTACTTCTCATCAGTAAGCTTCTGGATCCCTTGGCTAATTTCAAACCCATCTGAGAGAACAGTAGATGTTTTGAAGACAGAGGTTATGTGTTTATTGGACATGGGCAGCTGAAGAGTGCTGAGGGAAAGGATGCAGCATTAGCTCAACAGTTGTCTGCTTGCCTTGGCCATCTGGGCAGCCAGCATGAGCACAGCTGGAACACGGAGGGAGACGGAAACGCTGAGCAAGAAGGATGGAATTGAACCTACCATAAAGTGGAATGGTATGGAACAAAGGCAAGAGCCAGGGGTACTGAGGCAGAGGCTGCTGGGATCTACTCAGGAAACAACCAAACCCATGCCAGTTTCAGTACTACGGGCATAACTCATCCTTGTCCTTGGTTACTCTAGTTCCACTTGATCATCCTGAGCAGATAACAAGAAACAAAGTAGAAATGAGAGCCCTGTTCAACTTGGAAGGGAAGTTAAAGCAGTGAGAAAATTCTGTAATGCTGCTTCTCAACTTGATGTTTGTTCAGTTTATACCCAAGATAGGCACCAAAAATTTAAACAGGGTCCATATACCCATCTGACATGTAGTAATCAGCTTTTTCTCTGTTGTAAGATTGATGCTACTTCCCCTACTCCCAAGGAGAGAGGCAACGGACACTAAGCCAAGGTACAAGAGATTCTGGTATCAGAATTGAGCTGCCAACTTCGTTAGCGTGCAAGGAAACAAAATGCACCACACCCTCCTGAGATTTTGTGCAGCAAAAGGAGACAAATCTTGTTGCAACTATGTAGGTCAGACTTAAGGATCTAAGTGGTGCATGGAGTAATTTTTAAATTAAAATACGACCACAGCACTAATGCCCTGTTCTGAAATAAGTACCATGTGGGATCTATTCGTATGGAACTTACTTTAGAGTTTTTGCTGTCTATTCAGACCCTAAAACTCGTATATATACTACTGTAGGGCCAAAGCCTCAGCCAGCATAAACCAAACCAGCTGCGCTACTTGTACACATCTGTATCTGAAAAGATCCGAATACAGACGTCCTTTAGAAATGGTTAGACCCACAGCTTTGACAACTGTGGTCAGCGCTTCTGCTTGACAATACCCTTCTTGTTTTTCACAACCAGACATTGACCTCTGCTAAGCTGCAAGTGGTGGTCTGTGAGCTAGTGAGCTGTGCAGACAGCTATCCATGAGTGTGAGTAGATGGTTAGAAAGGTTTCACATCTGTGCAGGGGTCTCTTCCCATCTGAAAGCAAGGATCCAGGAGAAGAAGGAAATTAAGAGCCCCGATAAACATCCACATCTGCTACAACCATGACCGTGAAATCCTTAACTGGCCACAGATGAATCGGGGAATTTGGGGGACTGGACCTTCCACACATAGAAGCCACGTAGGCATTTCCAGTGAGGCGGATCTGCTCAGACCCCACTGTGTCCTACGTGCCAGCGGACTTCGGCGTGCTGTTACCGCCGAGAGCAGAAATGCCCAGGCCAGAGCGGGGCCAGACCTGCGGAAGCCCTCCGCGGGGCGCAGCCCGCCCCTGCCGCCTCCTCCTGCTCTTCCTCCCGCGGGGCAGCCTGGCGGGAGGCCGCCACTCCCGCCCCGGCAGCCGCAGGCCGGGGCCCGGCGGAACAGCTGCGCACCTGCGCGGCCGGGCCGCGCTCCTGCCCAAGAGTCGCAAAGGGTTCTAATGCCTCTTCCCTCGTTCCCTCCTTCACTCCTCGAGATTTCTCAGCCAGCACCCAGCCCCTACAGCGGCGGACGCCCGACCTCCTCCGGCCACCCCGGTGGGCAGGCCTGGCCCGCAGCCGCCGTGCCCTGCGGAGGCGGCGGACTGTCTTCCCCCCCGCCTCAGGCCAGTGCCCCGGGTAGGGTGAGGCGGTAGGGGCGTGCCCGCCCCTCAGGTGCCACTGCCCCCGTCGAGCCACGCAGGCAGGCGCAGCAGCGTCCTCCACCGCCCCCCGGAGCGCCGCCACTGCCTGCACCGGCCCGTCCCCCGCGCCGCACCACACTCACCCCGCCCGCTGCCCGCGCTCCATGGCCACGGCCGGCGCCGCCGCCACCAGCCCCCGCCAGCTTCCCAACATGGTGCCGCCCGGCACCCTACCCCCGCCCCGCGGCCAATTGCCGCCCGCCCCGCCTCCCCCGCTCCACTCAGCCACCAATCAGCCGGCAGCCTTGACCTCCCCAACGCTACGCGACGCTCCCTCCCATAGGCTAGCTCCTGCCGCCCTCAGCCACAAACCTCCAATAGGGGCGGCGGAAGGAGCGCCACCCCCAGCCGGCCAATAGCGATGGGGTAGCGGGAGTTAACCCCAGCGTGCCCGGCGGACAAGGGTGTGGGTTATGCTTCGCAAGGAGCGAAGGGTGGAATCAGGAGAAAGGGGGCTGGTTTTTAATATATATAAAAATGACTTAGCTCTGGCTGCGTGCAGCAGGGCTCTGTGGGAAAGGCTATTATGGCCACACAGGAACAGGCAGAGCTATTTGGCTTCTGAAAATTTAAACATACAGCCCTAAAATACCATATATACCCGACATATACCACAGAGAGCCAGTATTCTATATATATCATAGCCCTAAACAATATACCACCACTAGAAATGATCCACAGCATGAACAGGATTTGCATATTTGCAAGTAATTTGTTAGTTTTTCCCCTCTGTTCACACATTCCCATCCAAAACTAATCCTCTGGTGTCAACGAAATTCAACAGGCAGCACTAGGAGTCTGACAGCAAAGGCACAGCTGGTGCCTCGACAACCTCTCTCTGCAGGAGTCACCACAGAAATGTTCCCAGAAAAATATTACAGCAAGAAATGTGGTTGACAGGACACACGTATTGCATTCTGTAACTACAGACTATACATCCCCTTGCTCCACAGCTCCTCACCCTCCAGAACGCTTTCTCCATCATTTCTGCTCCACTTGCTGATCCTGATAATTTTTGCACCCTATTTCTGCTTCTGCTTGGAATCAGTCCATCAAACCATAAAATGGTTTGGGTTGAAAAGGGACCTCTAGAGGTCATTTGGTCCAAGCCTCCTCTGCAGTATGCAGGGACATGCCCAACTAGATCTGGTTGCTCAGAGTCCCATCAAGCCTGACCTTGAATACCTTCAGGTATGAGGCCTCTGCAACCTCCCTGGGCAACCTGTTCCAGTGTCCCATCACCCTCATTGTAAATAACAACTTCTTAATGTCCAATCTAAATCCATCCTGCTCTAGTTTAAAACCATTGCTTCTTGTCCTAGTGTTAGCAGCCTTTGTCAACAGTCTGTCCACAGCCTTTTTGTAGGCCCCCTTCAGGTACTGGAACGCCTATATAAAGTCTCCCTGGAGCCTTCTCTTCTCCATGGAAGATCACTCCCTCTCCCTCTTCCTACAGATCTTTTAAGTGTATTTCCTGTAGTTCTTCACCAACCCAGCCTGGGTCTCCCTCAACTGCATCTTGCACTTCATTGCACAAACTGCTGCAGAAGATTAAATGCTGTTGGTTGTTGTTTGCTGGGTGGTGGCGGTTATTACTATTATTATTGTTATTATTGTTACTATTTTTATTAAGGGGAGACAGAGGAGAAGGCTCTTGCATAGAGACTTGGAAGATGGCCTCCTACACAAACCACTCCCTACTCACTTGGGTGAGAGATGCAAATGAGACAGGACTAAAGGCTAGCCCAGAAACAAGGGGCACAAGACCTCTGTTACCTCCTTCCAATGAGGAAAAGCACAAGGTTTCTATTGCAGAAGTTGATGGTGGAAGAAACAGGCTGCTACACGGCAGCTTCATCCCTCAGCTGTCCTCTTCTGGTGCTCCATTCACCACAGGTATGGTGCAGGTGCCTGGATCAGCAGTCAGGAATGGTTGGACTCAATGACCCAACCAAAATGATTTTATAATTCTAGGAAAGCAGAGAGCTTGTTGTGAAACACGCTGTTGTTACATCCCTATCCATATGGCTTCCACCAACTCCTTCCTAAGTCAAAGTTTCTTCCTGTGACAGTGGAAAGCAATCCCTTGAGGAGGGACAGTCATAGTCTGGTGGGGAATTTTTCACCTTGCACATGGATCTAACATTTCTTGTGTGAAGCATCTCATATTTGTATAGCATTTGGCATCGTAACAGCACTATTTTTACCACCACTGGCTCACTGTGACTTTAGAACTGTAGCTGAGTGAAGTATCTTCAGCTGCTTTAGACTACAAATCCTGCATTTGCAGACTGGACTGTCTAGAGTGGAAAACAAATATATTTCTTTCCAGGAATTTTCCCCTCCTCGATTTTCAAGCCTTGGAATGAAAACTTTTTTTTTTTTTTTTTTTT
>WBNM01005315.1:91507-111554 GCA_013399055.1 Ramphastos sulfuratus
TTTTTTTTTTTTTTTTTTTTTAAGTGATACTTTTCAAAGCCCCTTTGCAAATAAAAATGAAAACTGTACCTAGTACTTTGTGACTTTCTGCTCCAAGCATCCCCAACCTTTTGGAGAAAAGGAGGCTGAGTGGAGAACTTATCACTCTACAACTACTTAAAACAAGGCTGGAACAAGGTCAGTGTTGGTCTCTTCTCCCCAATAAGAAGTGATATGAGAGGAAATGGCCTCAAGTTGCAGCAGAGGAGGCTTAGGGTGGAAATTTGAAGAAATTTCTACACTGAAAGGGTTCTCAAACACTGGAACAGGCTCCCCAGGGAGGTGGTTGAATCCCCATCCCTGGAGGCGCTTAAAAGATGCAGAGGTGTGGTGCTGAGGGACATGGTTTAGCATCAGGCTTGGTAGAGCTAGGTAAGGCGTGGACTTGATGATCTTAAAGATTTTTTCCAAAGTGATTGTCTGATTTTAAGCAAACATCTTCACAGACACCGACACACAGGATACTTTTCTTGTGCAATGTTATTGCTAGAGGGAAAGGTACTTAAATATATATGTATTAATAGCTCCATTTCATTGTTAGGGACTGCAGCTCTGCTAACTTCTCACCCAATTAAATTTTAAACTTAAATACAATTATGGTTTTCATTATTAATTAGCACATGAATATTTAAATGATGAGGACTTGACTATAGCTGTAGAAACAGTAAGAGCTGCAAGTGGCCAAGCGGATTAGGTTATAGACAAGCTATGGAGCTGGGGATGGTGAATGGGGGAGGGACCAGGAAGAGACAGGGTTGCCATGACATACCATCACCTTCAGAAGGTGACAGGCAAAAGAGCTCCATTAACCCTTGCCAAGGAGACAGCTGGCTCCAGAAAGATCAAAAAAGAGAGATGATGGAGCTGGGGCTGCCTACAAAAAACTCCGGGTCATGGGAACAAAGACTAGCTCAGGCTGGAGAACAAGGTCTGACTGGGGAACAGCAGTCAAAGGGCCTTCTCAAGAGCTGGCACTGGTGTGGGAAGCAAGCCAGAGAGGCTGTTAAATGATTCTGTCTGCTCCAGGAAAATCTCTGTGTGCTCAGAGGGGGAAAGCTCTAAATCAGCATACACACTGTCACCAGATGCTGCACAGATCTTCCTTTTCCAGGAGGTGTGCAATGCTGGTGACAGACTGAAAGCAGATCTATACAGTACAGAAAGGAATTCCTGAGTTAAGAACACCACTTAGACCCAACAAAGCTTGTGAAGTGTTGCTTTGCAGAAGGTATCTATGCAAAATAAAACCATATGCCAATGGAAACAATAAGCTAAGGTTACAGAAATCATTTCAGACAGAGTGATGCTGAGGTCAGGTATTGAGCACAAGCTCTCGGATGGAAACTCTTCAACTAAATAGGAACTCTTCAACTAAATAGGTGTTCCCCTGAGCTGTATTTCTCCCTGCTAGCCAGTGGTGAGAAGAACAAATATCGAAGCCTTGACTTACCTCTGAAGTGGGAGATTTTGGATATTGTGAAGACGGAATGGTAAAAGAACCTGAAATAGCAGGACCAGCAGAGATGAGAGCCCAGGGTAGGATGAGGCAGATAGAGAGAACTCTGTGCTCCTCAACCTATCTTGACAGGCCTGGCTGCATCCCATCCACTGGTACAACAGTTAATGCAGCCTAGGGGCCACCCTCCTCCCAATGCCTTTCTTGTGGCAAAAGGGGGACCATGATGTCATTGTTCAACGGAAAGATGCCACAAAAAGGCTTTCACTGTAACTAGAGAGTGGCAAAGTAGTCCCTCGCTATGTGGTCAGAAAGGCCAGATCCTTAGTACTGTGATCAGAAGGATGGGATCTGGGCTTTGGACAATGCAGGAGTTTCCCAAGCAAGAATGACACATGATGAACCAGTCAAGGTGACCTAATTAGTTGACAGAAGGAGCAGACAGGTCAAACAGTGCTTGCTCCTCTCTCCTTCCAGAGTGAAGGACAGCAACAGACCTCCCTTTTGAGACCTAGCCTGACCTCTGGCTCCTGGTAAATCACAAGCACCGAATTTCTGCCCACTGAGAAGCTCTGCATTGTCACTAATCTGCTCCGGGGAAAATCTACAGCGTTAGTTTGTTGTAGCGCTTTGAGCTACCCTGAGTGATTTTGCCTGAGGCAGGATAGGAAACACCCCCCCACCCCCCACCCCCCATCCCTGCTCCAAGCGCTCCCCAGACAACTGCTGGGCAAGACAGTCACAACAGGGAACTACACGTGTTTGTATTTTAACAGAGCACCACAGCCTGAAGCATGAAGTTAAAGCAGTTAGAAAAGAGATTAAAAATCTTTTTACAGCAGTGTCAGGCTTATTTATACAATTAGATCGTAGTTTTTATAATTAAATATTTGGGGGGGTTAATTTTATTTTTTCTCCCAAGCAGCGTTTAAGAAGAAAGACAAAAGCATACATTTAACATTCAGACTTCCTTAATTGCTCTTAAATGTCACTCCAAACTAAACAGTGTTTATCTGCAGCATAACTGACAAGCAGCACTGAGACCTCACCTCGCCTCCTGAGCAGGAAGGCTGCTGAGGGAACAGCACAGCAGTACACATTTGTGTTGGACCAGCTGATTTTATTCTCCCTGCCACTCCACCAGCCACTCTCTCTGTGTATTTACCTTTGATGGTCCCATGCCTGCTCCTGCCTGTTTTCCTGCGTGGGAGCTACCAAATCCTAGCCTCATCCCCGGGTGAAGCAGCAGCCAGCTTACTACAGATCAAACCTCACTGTGGTGAGAGGAAGGAGTCCTGGTCCCTTGGAAGAATAAACCAAAAGGCAGTTAAACGAAGCCTAGACATTGGTTAGGGTGGGATTCTCAAGTACTACCCTCTGCATCCCTCTCACCAGAGGCTGTGCCAGGAGAAGATGGAGAACTTGGAGATCATTAAAATCCCATCAGAGCTGCCATTTCAAGATGGTCAGTCCAATCACTGCACAAACAAAATCCAGGGAGTTAAAGGCAGTTTTCCATGCTCTCACATTTTGCATGACAGCAATGAAAGACTAAAACTCCTTTTTTTTTTCTTTTTTTTTACTCAGTGTAATTTTAAACTAAACTGCAAATCTGGTTGAGCTGTTTTGTGAAGCCAAAATCAATTTTTGGAAGGCAGATTCCAGTGAATAAAAGCTGTGTGCATTATTCTGAGCCTTCTTTAAAAGGTGAAGGCTCAGCACAGCCTGGGAAAATGAAAGGGAGGAGAGGGGCTGCCTTGCTTGGAAAACGAACACCACAAAGCAAGACGGTGCCAAAGAAAAAGAGCAATTCCTCCAGCACAGATATTTTTCCTTTCATATTAGGAAAAATAGAAGTGTTAGAGATACTGGGTTAAAAGCAATCATGTTTTTGAGCTTCTCATAACAACCCAAACCCTGTTCAACTGAGAGGCTGAAACCAGTCACTGTACCATGAGAACATGCACTCAGGCTTTTGTGCACCTTTATTCCTCCCTTGTGTGTATTAGCCTGAAATAATTGAAGATATTTAAATCATAGCCAGCTGACTTTAGAGCAAACCAAGCAAGTCATGCAGAGATGATTCTTCCTCTTGCTTTTTCAGGCTGTTAGCAGAGTCACAGAGATATTTATCTGTGTCACTGTTTCATCTGATTCCTGGTCCTTCATCTTCCACATGAGCCTTTTGAAGGTGTACTTAGCCATTCTGAGAGGCATCAGAGCAAGATCCTAAACAGGAATGAGAACCAACTTGGGAAGCTTTTCTCTAAGTTTTTTTAATCTTGACCCCAGCTTGGCTGCTTGCACAACAGCTACAGGTTGAAAGAGAGTAGCTTTCATGAAAAAGGCTTCTAATTCCTCTCCTGCTAAGGGGGAACACCATCCAAACTTATCTAACTCCTATTTAAAAGGACCAATTGATGCTGCTTGTCCTCCATTGCCAGGAGTTGACACACTTCCTTACAGATAACCCTCCAGATGGTTTCCCTTCAGGGCTGTAGATCCCTGTGGCAGAATACAAGGTGAATTTATCTTTTCCTTTTTGTACAGAAGGTGGCTGTAGCACTGCTTGGTGGCAGTAAATTCAGAAGACAATTGAAAGGAAATAAGCCTTGGTGAACAGCAGCCCTCAAGGCCAGAGCTGGACCAGATGATCTCTGGAGGTCCCTTGAACCCCTGCCATGCTGTGACTCACTTGGCTTGGCTGTGGCACCTGTAACATGTTATGCCAGCTGCAGCTGGCAGGCTGCAGATACTGCACCTGGGGCACAACCTGGAGAGGTTCTAGGGTGGGTGGAGACAGGGAGAGAGCAAGCCCAGCTATTTTGGGGTTAAACTATTCACATGTCAAATGTAATCCAATCCTATTTTCATGAGCATTTCCAGTCTTGGAAACTGGATCCATCCATAAGAATTTTTGATGTGTCCATAAATACTTTTTATCACAAAGCTTTTTACAAACAGACGTTCTGGGTCTGTGCAGAAATCCCTTCACCAGAGGCTGAGATAAGGTTCCTGCTTGAAAACAAAGTGACTGCTGGTCCAGCTGACTGCTTCCCCATGCATCAGCTTTACATAAAATGTTAAATATTGATCTCAGAAGAAAAGATGAAGCTCCAGGGAGAGTTGACTTAGCTAGTTAAGTAAAACCATGCTGCAATGTGACTACCAACCTGAAATATCCATTATTTTGAGAAGTGAGATGGTAACTTAAAAGCCCTTGATGTGCTGGAGCTTCCATCCTAGAGGAAGCCCTCTAGTTATTGTTATGAGTAGAAAATGGAGTAGAAATGAGTTGTCACATTGTTGCTAGAGCTGTTTGCAAGATGGAGTTCATCTTTGGTTTTGTGAGTCAGCAAGGCTGGTTACATTTAGTGTTATGCTGTGTTAAAGAATCATCCTAGAGTTAAGTCCTCTAGGGTGGAAGGCAAATTCTCCAAAGACAGAGCTGATCAACCAACACCACTCTTCCAGTAGGGAACAGATTCTTTAACACACCATAACACTAACTGTATCCAACCTTGCTGATCCACAAAACCAAACAACTCCTCCTTGTAAGCAGCTCTAGCAACAACATAACTTATTTTTACTTGGTTTTGTACCTGCTCAGCCATCCAGCTCAGTTTTCCCTTCTGCAGACAGTACAAACATGAGAGAATTAAGCATGTTATCATTCTTAGAGGAATTAATTACACCAGGCAATTCTCCAGATGAATAGTGCACTTCCAATGCTTGGGTTCACAATGTTTTAGCCAGCATATGAGACAGGAATGCTCTCAGACTGCCATCATCTCCTGTGCAACACCTGGCTGCACTCACATCACCAGGAGCCTCCTCCATAACCAACCTCTTCTTTATGGTCTTTAGCATGGGAACCTGGTGCTCAACTAGAACAAAGACAGAAACTCATCCCTTCTTAATTGGGATGCTCTCCACCTAGAAGTAAACACAGGAGACACACACAGAATAAGAAATCCCAAGGCACACTTCTGAGCGCCTGACAGTCATCATCGAATCAGAGACTGGTTTGGGTTAGAAAGGACCTTTAAGGTCATCTAGTCCAAACCCTTGGCAGTGAGCAGGGACCTCTTCAACTATATCAGGTTGCCCAGAGCCCTGTCCAGCCTGACCTGGAGTGGTTCCAGGCAAGACACATTTACCAACTCTGGATAACTTATGCTAATGTTTCACTACCCTCAGGTGTAAAAAAAAATCCTCCTGTAGACTAAATCTCCTCCTTTTAAACTCATCACTCCTTGTGCTGTCATGGCCCCGCTAAAATGTCTGTTCCCATCTTTCTTACAAGCCCCTTTTAAGTCCTGTCAACTAAGTGACTTGCAGCAAGAACAAGCAAACCACAAAGCTGTTGCTCTGCATATTCAGAATGCAAATTTACAATCAAACAAACTTTTTTGCTCTTGCATTTTTAAGCAATATTCCAGACTGGAAGGGAAATAATTACTGTCTTGACTTCACCTCAGCAGGGGGCAGCTCCCTCCAATGGTTCTAGCTGTGCAGAAGAAAGTATCCACAACAGGTACATTCCTCAATTCTTGTAGAATATTCCTCATCTTCTTTTTTTTTGCAAATGAGCTTCTGTGGGTTTAGGTACAAGATGTTTTTAAAAAATGTAATAGAAAAAAGATTTTTTTTTTTAATTGGACTTGAAAAAAAGATGAAACACTTCATTGGAAAAAAAGAGTTAGTTTTCTCTAAAAGAGGGCACGGCGGAAACTAATTACTAGCCTGTGGTTATTAGCACAAGGATCAGCAGGACCTGCAGAATGTCTCTCCACATATCTCCACAGGGTGTCAGTGTTATTTCAAATTTGGGTCATTTTACACTGGAATCAGTAATTTTCTCGCCACATTAAAAAGAAAGCTGCTGCCACCATAGCCTGGTTGTTCCAGAGATCCAGCATTAAAATGAAATTTCTTTAAATGGGAGGCAGAAACACATAGTCATGGTGGTCTGGGGACAACAGAAGGATTTCAGAGAGATCTGAGACTGAACTGACATCCACCACTCCAAATCAGCCACCAGTCTGCTGGTGGAATTCCCAGTTCCTACTGGGTGGTGATCCCTCAGTAGCTTATCCAGAGCTCTTTCACATGCACCTACCCAGGGCCGTATGTCCTTTCTCTCACAGATACATATCCCCAACAAGCATCTCCAGCACTTCCAGAGACTGCTGCAACCCATTCTGTGTTTGAAAGCCATTGGAGAGCTGACTCTGAGGCAGAATAAAGCTGTTTAAGTTGACCCTTGCCAAAAATGATTTTCCAGACATGTTACTAATAAGGCTGTGCTGAAACAAGGTCCCACTGTACTCTGGCAGCTGTGTGGTGCGACACACAATATCCCCACCGACCTGTGTACTCCAAGTGACCGCACAAGCCAGCTTCAGTTCCTCTGCAGGGGCTCTGCTCAGATGTCCTCTGCACCAACGCTCCCATTCTCAGCAGCTTTCCTCAATTTCCACTGGCCCAGTCTACCTCCTACAATACTTCTACTCATACAACAGCTCCCCTTCCAACCTGTGATTTTGGGAGAATGACTGGAGGCGCACCTCACTTGTATGTCCAGCCTAGGTTCAATCCTAGGTTAAGGAGTTTCTGTGGTTATTAACTACTTAGCATCTCAGTTCTTTACCATGTTGTTCTGGAATGGGCCATTTCTTAATCCATTTTAAGGACATCGTCCCAGAGAACTTGTCCTGAAAGAAATACTCAAGAATGTATTCCTGTATAGGGACATGCAACAATCAGGCAGCATACTGTGTGCTTATCTCTGCAAAAGACACCCTCTGTCATAGAATCATAGAATGGTAGAGGTTGGAAGGAACCTCTGAAGATCATTGAGTCCAACCCCCCCTGCCAAAGGAGGATCACCTAGGGCAGATCACACATGAACACATCCAGACAGGCCTTGAAAATTTCCAGGGAAGGGAACTCCACAACCTCTCTGGGCAGCCTGTTCCAGTACTCTGCCATGCTTACAGTAAAGAAGTTTGTCTTCATGTTGAGGTGGAACTGCCTGTGTTCCAGTTTGTGTCCACTGCCCCTTGTCCTAGCACAGGACACCACTGAAAAGAGACTGACCCCTTCTTCTTGACATTCACCCTTCAGATGTTTGTAAACATAAGTAATATCTCCTCTCAGTCTTATCCAGGCTAAACAGCCCCAGATCTCTCAGCCTTTCCTCATCAGATGTTCCAGTCAGTCATTTACAATCCTTACAGCCTCTGTTGGACACTCTCTAGTCTATCCCTGTCCCTCTTGAATTGGGGAGCCCAGAACTGGACACAATACACCAGATGTGGTCCCACCAGGGCAGAGTAGAAGCTGAGGAGAACCTTCCCTTGACCTGCTGAACACATTTTTCTTGATGCACCCCATAATACCGTTGGCCTTTTTGGCCACAAGAGTTGTTCCACAGAGAACTTCTTTCCCACCAGGACTCCAATGTCCTCCTCCATGAAGCTGCTTTCCAGCAGGTCAACCCCTAATCTGTACTGTCTTAGGATATTAGGCAGTACTTAAATAAACTGCTTTTCAGCAAAACCACCAAATGAAGCTGCTGCCACCATGCTTCTCACTATTCATCATCCCATTCCTATACACTGGCTCTTCACTTGTGCCAACACAATAGCCTGTGAGGCTGTACAGTAAACTCAGTTGCAGAATTGTCCTCAAAAAAAGAAAAAAAAAACCAATCTGCCAAAGTAAGTACGTATTTATCCCATTTTAATTGTTCCATCTAATTAATCAACTGGCTGCCCATTAATAAGCATGGAGGGAGTGGCAGGTGGGAAGGAGATGCTGGATACTCAAATCAGCACTGTTTGTAGCACTGGAGACTGACCTGCTTTAGAGTAAGAGAGATGAACTCCCAGATTTCAAAAAAAAAAAAAACAAACAAAAAACCCAAAACCAAAAAACACAAACAAAAAAAACCCCCACAAAACCCCCACCACAATCCCTAAGGGTCCAATTCCCCATGGATATTAGAGGGTCAGTGATCCTCCTGCATAAGCAACCAGTTTGCTTTCTCCAGTGGGTTTCTGTCCCAAGCTCTGTAAGCAGGCAAGCTGAGAGGTTAGGAACAGGCAGCTGGGTGTCTGATCCCCAGGCTGATACTCACTTCACAAGTTCAGCAGCTCTCAGATGGTCGTTCATAAGGTTACAATCAGAGGCTGGTCAGTGGACTCTCCACTCAGTGGCCAACCTTCCTTGCCATAGCCCTTCTGGAAGACTTTCCTACAGGGTGACCACTACCCTCTACTAAATTAGGACTACTTTTTCAGTTTGAAGGAAGCTGGAGGAGTTGGGATGTGTGACCTGCCAACATCTCACAAGGGGACAGGGCAAGAGACAATGGGCACAAAGAACAACACAGTTCCACCTAAATATAAGGAAAAACTTCTTCATTCAGAGGGTGCTGAAGCCCTCAATCAGGCTGCCCGGGGATATTGTGGATTCTCCTTCTCTAGAGAGATTCCAAACCCATCTGGATGTTACGATCTGGATCAATCTGCTGTGGGCGAACCTGCGAAAGCTGGGGTTGGACTAGATGATCCTCAGAAGTCCCTTCCAACCCCCACCATTCTGTTATAAGGAGCCTGTGTAAGGTCAGGCTTTGAGATCAACACCAATTATTCCCAGCATAGAGGCAGAAGAGAATGTTTCCTCTAGTTGCAGTTCTCAAGGGGAAAGGGAGGAAGATTTTATGTCCCAAAGAAACTCCAGAATGAATAAGAGAGCATCCTGCAGACCTTCACCAAGACTGTGCACAATAATAGCTGCACTTTGGATTTGCTCTGTCTGGACTATGGCAGTTGGTTCCTTCTGCTTTCCCCTACCACAGCAGAGCAGGGCATCATGTAAGGCCATGAACCTCCCAGCAAGCCTTGCTCCGGCTTGAAGCTACCTGGTGGTCTGCAGAACATGAAAACGTTTTCGAAACAGCTGCACTAGATGATGATGGGGAAAGAATATTGACTGGGACTGCTGTGGCTATTTCTGAAGTCTTTAAAAGAGAAACATCATGGCAGCTATTTAGCATGGGGTTTGAAAATCCAAATATTGACAGAAGGAAGTTTTCCAAGGGATGCCAGCAGCTTTTGCACCAACCCCAGTGGTAGAAGCACTGTGGTGTCAGATGTAGGCTGTAGTTTAGACCAAACCCACAAAATCCACACAGGTGGGAGAACTACCAGTGAGCAACAGCAGCACTTCGCCCTCCTGTAAGATGTTTGACTGTGTACTGGAGCAGGGGGTGGTGAGGGCTGGAGGAGGGTGGAAGAAGCAGCTAAAATGCCCCAAGGAACTACAATGACACTTGCCAAATTCTGCATTTTACTGGAAAAGGGAGAGAGTGACTTCACTTTTTACCTCCCCTTCCCCACTTCCCCTGCCCCAAACAGACAGATGTGGCTTTGCAAGAAATTAATTACAGATGGAGGCAAAGAAAAAAAAAAAGGAAAAAGAAAAGAAAACCGCAACCACAAGGCTTTTTCCTCTGCAGAGTTGAGGATGGATGGGGTAACCTGGGAAAACTGGCAGATGGAAAACTCATTACAGATGTGAGGTTTGGAGAATGAGGCTGAGGGACAATTTTGAGAGTTGTAAATTTTAAGTTTGGGGGTATGAATCCATTGCTTAGCAACAAAAAACAAATAGGAAACAAGAAGCCTCACGAGAGAAAGAAATGCTTAAATATTTTAGAATCCCTTATTTGAGGTGAAGACTACATTACCAGAAAGGGGGCTGAGGGGCTGCTATTCTCTACAACTAGAGTCAAGACAGAGAAAATGAGGACTTAAATAAAATTCTGTGTGGAAATGAGATTGAACTTCTTTGTTTGCTCCCATACATGTTTTACATGGTGTGTACCTGGTAAGATCAGAACACAGGATGCATCTTTAAGGGCTTTGCTAGCCACAAAAGGTTTCTCATGTGTTCAAATATATTAAGGGAAGCTGTTTTACTGGGGTATACAATCATTCCTACCAGATGTCTGACCCTTACTACATGGTCTAATGCCTTTTTATGCTGCTGCATAAATCCTCTCCTAAAATTCCTGACATCTCAAAGGATGGCAGGAACCTCCATCTCAAGGGAGAGAAGGAGAAGGGTGAAAAAGAACAGATCACCTGGAAACAAATGCTGAATGTTTTACACTATTTCTTCAGTACGAAAAGGATAAAAGGGAAGGAGAAAAATAAATAAATAAATAAATAAAGACATTACCAGCTTTGGAGTGTTCAAATGTTGCTAGTGGGTTTTTTTGTTTTGTTTTTTTTCTCCTGTTGTTCTTTTTGTTTGTTTGTTTGGTTTTTAAAATCTTTTTTTATCCACTGAAACACTACAAACACAAAGTAAAGCAAAATACGAAGCTTCCAAAACAAGGCTGTGACCAAAGCCTCACCTTCTGCAGCAAAACACAAAGGGAATTCACTAAAGATTGAAAAATTCAGAGGAAACTGAAATTGCCTTTAAAAATTCTTCTAAAAGCCTGTAAGAGTAGCTCTTCAAATGCACACACACGTATACATGCACACAGTTATACACAATGAAAGCAAGTAATAGGGCATTAGCCTGTGATATTACCTCTGGGGTATGCTGAGGTGGTAAGAACGTGTCCCAGTCTTCTCCCGCACTGCTGAATATGACATCATTCTGTTTCTTTCATGAATGAGGTCCACCTTAGTGGAGTTCAGAAATAACCCAGACATTTCCATTTGGTTTTGCTGCTTCAGCTAAAGGAGATGCTCCAGGTCCATAGGTTTGGTTTTTCTCCTTTTTCCTTTTCTTCTCTTTTTCCTACCTGAAAAAAACAAGCAGACAAGCCCAACCAAATAAGAGCTCTGGAAATACCCAAAGCTTGCAAGAGTTAAGATCAGTTGGAAAGTTCCTTGGCAGCTTAGAACTTCATGCCAGTAAAACCAGCTGTATACACACACACACACATTTTACTTTCAAAAATAATGACAAAAATAGAAGCATAATGGACATATCTTGTTTAATGGCCAGAAATATGGAGAGCAAAAGGTGCTTGGAGAAAAGGTGTTCAGACATAGGACAGAACAGTTCACCATTTGGAGAACTATTAGAGTTTTATAATTCTCTAGAAAAGGAAGACATAGAATGCAGTATTAAAAAGAATTGAAATGTTTGGCTAGAAAGACTTTCAACTTCTGTCTTCAGTATACCAATGAAACCAGAGATTGTTTGGTTTATTTATTTATTTATTTAATATAAAAAAGTCAGAATATTTGGATAGTGATTATTCTTTACTTCAGCACATGATCACAGAATCACAGAGGCTGAGATAGACCTCTGAGATCAAGTCCAGCCTATGACCTACCACCACCACCCTGACTAGACCATGGCACTAAGTGCCATATCCAGTCTTTCCTTAAACACCTCCAGGGACAGTGACTCCACCACCTCCCTGGGCAGTCCATCCTAGTGTCTTATTCACCTTTCCCTGAGGATGTGCTTCCTAACATCCAACCTAAACCTCCTCTGGTGCAGCTTCAGGCCATGCCCTCTCATATTGTGACAAGTTGCCTGGGAGAAGAGCCTGATCCCCATCTTACTACAACTTCCCTTCAGGTAGTTGTAGAGTGTGATAAGGTCCCCCCTGAGTCTCCGATTCTCCAGGCTGAACAACCTCAGTTCCCTCAGTCTCTCCTCATAAGACTTCCCCTCTATTCCCTCTGCCAGTATCGTTCCTCTCTTCTGGACCTGCTCCACCACCTCAGTATCTGTCCTGCAGTGAGTGGCCAAGAACAGAACACAGTGCTTGAGGTGAGGACTCACCAGTTCAAAGTACAGGGGCAGAATTCCCCCTCCTGCTGGCCAAAGTCCTGCTGGCCACACTATTTGTGATACAGCCCAAGATGCCATTGGACTTCTGTGCCACCTGGGCACACTGCTGGCTCATGTTCAGCTGGTTGTCACCCAGCACTCCCAGGTCTTTCTCTGCTGGGTTGCTCTCATTTCTCAGTCTGTAGCACTGCATGGGGTTGTGGCCAATCCTACTGGGGAAAAAAAGAAAAAAGAAAAAAAAGAAAACTTTTCATAGTTTTTAATATTGGAAGGAATTCTATCTGGCAACCTCCGCCCTCCCACAAATCTTAAGAAGCAGCAGTGCTAAACAAAATTCAAAGCATATATAGATAGAATGCAGTCTGGAAAGGCTGCCCTGGATCACTGCTTGCTGTCCTCTTGTCTGCCCTGGAATCATAGAATTCTTTTAAGGAGTGCACTTAGCTTTGTTTGCTGTTCAAAAAAGTGGAAGTAACAACATCTGAAACTGAAAATGTGATGAGCTAATATGACAAAACCTAATAAATGTTGAAAATCTATTAGAATATTACAGGCTAGCTTAAAGATAAGAAAAATAATCTAGATCCTCAGCAGTTTTGTAAGTAGGACTACATCAGCTGAAATTACCAGATGCAAATACCATGGACAAGATTCAAAGGTCTGACTCCAGCTGTGCTTAATCTCCTAGCATTAAGAGATGTTCAAAATGCAACCAAGTACCATTTTGCAGGCTGCTACAAGGAGCATGTGAATCAGAAGACTGTTCTGCTACGCATCTCTGCACCTGCCTGAAAGGCAACATTAAGCTGTTCTTGAAAGATAGGCTTTTGGGGAAACAGCTTGAACTTTGGCCAAGAGTCATGTAAGCAAAGCTCACAGAAGAAAGATTTCAGCTAGGATGGTTTCAGCTTGGGTTGGGATGGGAGCAGAGACCATAAGCAGGCTGATAGTAAAAATCAAGTATGTTGAAGTACATGAGCTCATGTTCTCCTTTCCCATTCCCCCCCCCATCTAAACCCATGCTGGCAGGACAATCAGGACTTCTTTCTTCCACTGTCCTTGTAAGAAGCCTTGCAGATCAAAGCAGTGAAGGGGCATCTTTCTAGTCCCTGAATTAAAGCCTGTTATTAAATTACCCATATCTTTCATTTACCACAGTAAATTTGAGCAGAATAAAATGCCTACTGCAGAAAAATCACTTGGTAGATCAACACCAGTAGATGACCTTAATAATAAACGAGGCCCTAGCAGCTCCCAGCAGTTTGTTCTACAATCAATTAAACTATTTGACATGATGGTAAATACATGCCAGAAACTGGTGGTCTCATCTAAGCTCAGACTCCCTGCTGCTGCTAATGCTAACACCACCACTACGCCAGGGTAGCATTAGCTGGAAAGTTTTACAGCATTCCCTCTGATAGCCAGGGCTCTAGGTTTCTAGGATTCACAAAAAAAGGCAAGAAAGCCTTGGACCATACCCCACCCCTGGAAAAAAAAAAAAAAAAAAAAAAAAAAAAAAAAAAAAGCAGCAGGCCCCTGTAATTTCTTCTATTTTCCTCTCTCCAAAATTCACGTGGGTCTTCACTGCAGGACACAAGAAAGCAGAATAAAACACACACACACACACACACACAATCTTCCAGCTTTGCCAGCTACTTTTCCTTGCAATGAATCCTTTTTCCATTCCGTTTCCATTACATGCATTGCAATGCTGGCCCTGCTACCCAGCCTGGCTTGCAAGCTTTTTAGAATTGAGGGGCATAGAGAAGGCACAGTGAGAAATGAGCCTCACTGTGTTGGATTCTGTCCTGGATAAAGGTAGGAAATCCTACCAAACCCCAGGTGCTTGCAGCCAAAAGTACTCCCCTGGCCAAGGATTTGACACCAGGTCAACTTGATGCAAGGAGTTTAACAAAAGGAAAAAACACCCTCAGAGTTTACTCGTACTCGAGTGAAAACAGACTGCTAAAAATTGCACTGGAATTAAAGAGTATTATAGTGTGGAAACTGAAATCTCATCAGATATTCCACTGGAAAACAGAAGGAGCAGCTTCTCCAAGCACAAGACATCTCTTGGAGAGTTGGAGGGAACGAGCAGCCAAGGGGATGGACAAGCTTGCCCGGGTGAACAAAACTCACTTTTTCTGAATGCTGCTGAAACTTGCCACTGTTGCTGAAACCCTGGCTTTGATATGGGCTTCATACAGAGGAGATAGATGTGGAGCTGGAGAGATGATGGGGAAAAGGAGTGCACAGAGAGATAGGGAGGGAAAGGGGCTCTCTGTTCCCAAAACCCCTGCCTGCTCCATCCCTCCTGAAAAGGCTCCTTCAGCCAGACCTATCTGTCAGGCTCCAATCTGCCTTTCAAGATTATGATGCTCTTTGATTTTATTCATTCCTGCTGGAGGTTTTGCTTAAATATAAACAGCATAGCATTTCGGCAGGCATTAAAAAATACAAATAAAAGAAATAAGACATTCCCCAAACCTCCAGGCACATTTTAAAACACATTAAAAGAGACACAACAGTAACAGCTTCATACATACCACAGCTGCAGTGATTTGGAGCAAATGCAAAGGAAAGCTGAATGTGTTTTTGTTTTAAAATATAGAATACGGACTTCACATTTGGGTGGGAGAACTCTATGACAGTGAAATCTCCCCTTCTTCCCCTCGAAGGAGACAGAAATTCAGTGATTCCCACTGTTCCCACCTTCAGTTCTGCTCCTCCACATGTTGGGCAAGCTGGACCGTGGGAGAGCAGAGGTTTTTGTGAGGTCCCCAGGACTCTGGGAAGCACAGGCAGCTTTACATTAGGATTTACAATCAGTAGGTGAAGAACAACTCAAGAGGTGTTTTATTACTTGTGATGAGGGACTATCAAAGAAGCCACAAGGTACTTTGCCAAACATTTGGTGGTGTTTCTTAAGTTCTTATTGGTAGTGCTCTGGGTTATTGCTCTATTTTTCTTTCCCTTCCCATTTGCTTATCTTTCATCTCTCAGCTTCCAACACTGACTTAACTGCAACACACTGTATGTTGGATATTAATCCCTGCAAATGCTGAAGAAATTTCAGCTACTAAAAAAAAAAAAAAAAGACAGCAATTCAAGCTACTGACACACACAAGCCAAGAATCAGAAAATGAAACCCTGGGCTTGAACTTCAGGGCTCTTGGTGATCCTAAACCAAAGACACTCAGCAGCACCTCTTTCTGAGTCTGTCCTGCCAACACAAGGGCTTCAGTGAGACAAAACAGGAACCAAAGACCCTTTGGTTGACCAACCCAGTCAAGAAACTCCCTCTGTAGAAGATGAGGATGACCACAAACCCATGAGCTGTATTCCTTTTTTACCTTAACCCAGACATTGTTCCATTTCCTCTGTTCAGAAAAGTGTTCTGCTTTTACCTGAAGTGAGCTCTTCAGCCACCATTAAAGGCAGAAGAGTCTTGTACACAGATTCTGACATTTTCTGGTTTTAAACATGGCCAGAGGATGAATACCTTCTCCTTTGGTAGGCACAGGACTTTAACAACACATTTCTCCTTGCAATTAACAGTAAAATCTTGGTTTCTTGACTGTTTTGACATGAAGAATGGAACCTCATATCAGCCAAACAGCATAAGGAAACTATATGTATTTATTCTTCTGCTTTTGCCATTTGTCAAGTACTGTCCCAAACAAGAGCTCAGCCCTGTTTTTGAAAGACTAAGCAACTTGCCAGTTTAAGAAACATAGGTGAATATCTCCTGACAGTCATTTGCACTCTGTGCAAATAAAGGGGCCCAAACCAGGGTAGTTATGTTTTATAGCATCGCAACTGTCAGTTGAGATGGACTAGCTGCCTTTTTAACTTACACAAGGACAGAGAGAGGTGGCATACGCTGTTAATCTATGTTGGAGGATTTAGAAGTGAATAAACTATTAATCTTTTCTGGTTTGTATGTACAGATGTTTTACTTTTTGTAACACTATTTCAAGTTAGACCCAGATGTCGTAAATCAAGCTGTAATGGTCATTAAATGAAAAAAAACCAAAGCATTTATTCTATCCCTTTGGCATTCCAAGCAGTTCAGCAGGGCAGAGCACCCACCCACCCTCTGCAGAGTGCAAATGATGACACTTGACTGTGGCGACACAACACAGTTTAGGCAGCAGATCTCTCTGTAAATGGATCCTCCTCCAGCCAACAGAGACTTCCAGACTAGGAGGCACTGGTATAAAATGCACCTCATTGCTGTCTATAACTACCTGAAAGGAGGTTGTAGCCAGGTGGGGGTCAGTCTCTTCTCCCAGGCAACCAGCAACAGAATGAGGGGACACAGTCTCAAGTTGTACCAGGGGAGGTATAGGCTGGATATTAGGAGGAAGTTCTTCACAGAGAGAGTGATTTGCTATTGGAATGGGCTGCCCAGGGAGGTGGTGGAGTCACCGTCCCTGAAGGTGTTCAAGAAAACACTGGATCAGGCACTTAGTGCCATGGTCTAGTTGATTGGATAGGGCTGGCTGATAGGTTGGACTGGATGATCTTGGAGGTCTCTTCCAACCTGGTTGATTCTATGATTGTAATAGTCTGAGCTGGCAATAGCTACAAGTACCAGACCATGTAGATAGTTCTTTTTAGAACCAGATGGGTTTGCTTTTTTCTCTCCAAGGCAACTTGGATATCAACAATTGAATTTAAGAAGTACTAACAAATTTTTCTTTCATTTGTTTTTGTAAGTTCTATCTTCACCAATAATCTCCCAGGTTTCAGAAATTCTCTATTTAGCTTTTCCATTGATTATATTGATTGTGGGGACTGTTCAGTTCTGTACAGACTGCTGTGTAAGTGACCCACCGAATCCAAGCAATTAGTCACCTTGTCTTTCAAATTCCACCATTACTTCTGAATTTACTCCGGTTTATTTTCTAGTTTTCAGTGTCTTTTCTTGGCCTTGCAACCATATGCACTCACTACTACAATGCTTTCTATTACCAAATTGTTTAAAAGCAGTAACTATGCTTTTATGCAATATAACATTAAAAAAATACCCAAAAGTTAGAAAATTGCAGTCCAGTGTAAATCATGCTGGGACACTGATAATATATGAATCTTATTCATGCCAGAGAAAGCAAGAAATCCTCCTTTAACACACCAAATAATTTATCCTTAGCCAGAAAGACACTCAGTCTGACATTCAAACAGCCGTCTTTGTATGTAGAGAAGCTGCCAAGTCTCCATACTTGAGTGATCTCATAGACTCTGGAAAGAAAAAAAAAAGAAAACCAAAACATTTTACCATACTAGCTGAATACACAGGGGTGTAAAAGGATCAACTTTAAAGCATTTTAGTGGTTTGGTTCCTAACCGTGGATCTGTTAACAAGCTTTGGGAAAAATTATGACCACAAAGTCCCAGAAAAATAAAAACTTGAACAAAACCTCCTCTTTTCTCACCTACAATAGTGCTATCAGTGAAGAATATCCACTCCTGAATATCTACTGTTGTTCCCTCCTCTACTCACACGTTTCACAAACAAGAATCACAGAACCTTAGTGGTTGGAAGGCACTTCTAGAGACCATCCAGTCCACCCCCCCTGCCAAAGCAGGATCCCCTAGGGTAGTTCACACAGGAACACATCTATGTGGGTTTTGAAAGTCTCCAGAGAAGGAGACTCCACAACCCCTCTGGGCAGCCTGTTCCAGTGCTCTGTCAGCCTCACTGTAAAGAAGTTTCTCCTCATGTTGAGGTGAAACCTTGTATGTTCCAGTTCGTACCTGTTGCTCCGTGTCTCATGGCTGCTGACCACCAAAAAGAGATTGGCCACATCCACTTGACATCCAGCCCTGATATATTTATAGACATTGATGAGATCTCCTCTCAGTCTTCTCTTCTCTAGACTAAACAGCCCCAGGGCTCTCAGTTTCTCTTCACAGGGGAGATGCTCAAGTTCCTGTCATCCTTGTGGCTCTTTGCTAGACTCTTTTCAACAGGTCCTTGTCTCTCTTGAACTGGGGACCCCAAAATTTGACACAGTATTGTAGGAGTAGTCTCACTAGGGCAGAGTAGAGGGCGAGAAGAACTTCCCTGAAGAAGGTGGTATTTAACAAATTATAACCACTGCTGGAGGAGTTGAAGTGTAAGGGAGTAAGGTTTTACTCTGAATCACTGGTAAACAGTTTTGATGTGTGATGCTTTTGGGGGTCAGTGAGGCATCGCTTGGTTAGAAAGGGAAGGCGAACAGGGGAGGACATGGATACCAGTGAACAAGAGGACATTGATCCCTGTGCTGCTACCTAGGAGAAATATCTGTGTGCAACCCAGTTGGCTTGGGCTTAGTACTGAACACAGATAGTTACTGAGCTCAGCTTGGTTCCCAGCTGTGTACACTGGACCTGATCCTCTGCCTGGGTAAATTTCCGCAGCTCAATGAGGCTGTGAAGGATGACAATTTTACCAGCTGGAGACTGCCTGCACTGGGGGCTTCTGAAAACACTGCGGTGCCTTTCATCATGTGGCTGCACATGGGAAGCCAGCCCTGAAGGAGCACATGAGGTCTGTCTTACCTTGCTCTGATGGGACAAAGGCAAGCAGAAATCTCTGGCTTAAACAGCAACTGGTAGGTTTGGATTTACTCCTTTGCCAGTTGCTAGGTCAGGATGGGCTCAGTTTCCAAATATGCCACATACTCAAACTGCCAGTGGACAAGAGAGACTCAAACAGTCTATTATGCCACTGAAAATCATGTCTCTTGAAGTGTTAAGCCAAGCACCAAGCATGCATAACCAGTCTTTAAAAAGAAAACAGACATAAGTCACTTGCTTCACCTCACAGTGCATTAAGTGCTCAACATGAAAGTCACAGGGATGATGAGGAGAGGTCATGTGAGTTTGCTCGAAGCCTTACCGTACTGTTATCTGCAGTTTAACTCAGTATCTCACCAGAGTTTCACTGCTGCTTTTCATAAACAGGGAAAACACTATTGGATGTGAGAATCAACTCAGTCTCAGCATCCCTCACTCCATTTCAGCGTCTCCACTCTGCTCCCATGCAGCAAAGTCTCCAGCATATCACAACATTCATCTTCACAACCCAAACAGCACCAATACTGTCACATTTTGTGGGTTTAGAATGTGCAGTGTACAACCTCGTCTCTGTTTGTCTACATGTGGGGACCAACCAGCGTAGTTGTGTCCAGGCTGCCATGCTCTGCTGCACACCTGCAGGTAGCTCACACTCAACCTACAGCTCTGGAATCTCTCTCTCTCCGCTTCTCTGCATAAATCAAGCAGCAGGGAGGCTCAGAAACATGACGAATACCTTGGCTAGAATATGTCCTGCTGTAAAGACACATGGAGGAAGGGGGATACTAAACTAACCTTGCCTTGGATGGAAAAGCAGCTGGAATTTAATGTTCTTGGAAGCCAGCCCTGGCTGTTCAGACGTGGATCTGCCAGGGAAGTCCCCAGTGGAGGCATTGCTCATTCGCCAAAACTAAAATGTCAAAAGAAAGCACTGGAAATCATTAAGCACTCCGTTCAACATTTCTTGAACAATCTCAGGCAGGAATGGGGAAAATAAAGCAAGCATCTCAACCACAAACAAAAGAGGAACAAATTCTCAGTTGTAATGCAAAACAGAGGGGGGATCATGAAAAATCTCAAGTGGGATTTTGCATAATCATGTCAATCTGAAATGATGGAACAGCCAACAGCCTTAAAAAATGGGGGGGG
>WBNM01005315.1:111598-202673 GCA_013399055.1 Ramphastos sulfuratus
GGGGGGGGGGGGGGGAAAGAGGGAAAGAGGGAAAAGAGCAGTAAGCAGAACAAACACTCCCATGGCCCCCAACAAAAAAAAAACAAAAAAAACCCCCAAAACCCAAACAAAACCCACAAAAGCAAACAAAAAACCAAACCAAAACCAAACCAAAACAACCACATAAACAAAAATATCTGTTTATCCTGGGCTTGCAGGGGCTTCACAACCCACCTTATGCAATTGCCCTGCACCAGCTACACTACCTGCATGTGGCAAGCTGTGCTTGGTCACTTTGACCTTAAAGTGGATTAGAAACAGTGATCAAATAGAAAGCAGCAAAGAAAGCATTCCCCTAGAGAAGAGCTAGGAGATCCTACAGCAACTACACTGCACTGGCACAAACCCCATTTGGAAGTACACCACCACTTTTCTTAGAGTTCAAATGAAGAAGAAAAGGAGGTAATTTTGCCATCTGCAACAGAAGTGCAGCTCTAGAAAAAAAAACATGAGTGAGTTTTAATTTAGACACATGTATTCAACTGGCTATCATGGAAGTATGTTTCTGGAGCTTGCACTTCCCAACACTTCTGGTACATGGGGAGATCTTAGAGATATCACTGACAGAAAGGCGCAACCAGTACTGAATTCTGATGCTGTGCTATGGAAACTCATACCATGGGAACTACCACTTTGCAGCAGAAAAATGAAGGACTCAGTCGTGCCCACTGAAATCACTCCAAACCACTGGTCATCTTTGCAGAAACAAAGTAAGCAGTAGGTTAGACTGGATTTTTTTTTTGTTTGTTTGTTTGATGGGAGGAAGATTTGTGTGTTCTAAAAAAACCAAGGTTCTGTATTTTACGAGCTGGGTAGACTGGTGGCTTGGTGTTGGTTAAACTGGTTGATTACTGTTGGCTGATGCAATCGGTGCCAGAAACACTCTCTCTCTCTCTGTATGATCTGTAAAGCACTTGGCATTCTTATTTTGGATGACAGTTGTATCAAGGAAAAGAAAAGAATTTTAAAAATCACTACTGTGTTCAACTGAAGTGTTAAATTCTCAGGAATCAGCTGAGAGGTGCTCCACTTGATTATTTTTAATTGTTTTTTTCTTTCTGTTAGCATTAGTAGTATTTCTTAAAATGCTGCAAAACACAGGTAGCAACAGGTCTTGCTGAGGACCACTGCATGTTGATGAAACATTTAGAATCATAGAATCCCAAGATGGAAGAGACTTCAAGGTTTCTGACCTTTCTTCGCCAAATCAGAGTCTAGACAAGGTTGGCCCAGCAGAACTGTCCAGCTGAACCCTAGAAGTGCCCAATGTTGAAGACTCCACCACTTTCCTGGGGAGATGACTCCAATGATTGTTATTGTGTAAAATCTTCCTCTTGTGTTCAATTGGAATCTCTCCAGAAGCAACCTGTACCCATTACCCCTCCTCTCTTCCGTATGACTCCTTGTTAAAATGGAGTCTCCGCTGTCTTTGTAGCCACTCTTTAAATACTGGAACAATATTTATTCTCATGGCAACAGAAAAATTACCTTTATCCTATTCCCTGAATGCTTGGGGAGGTTCTGCCTAAAGACCTGCTGCAAGGCAGATGGAAGGGGCAGGTATCGAAGCAGGCTAGGACAGTGCCTCTGCTGAAAGGCTCACAAAGACAGAGCACAAGCTGTATGTGATTCCAGCAGCTGCTACCATGGAGCATAAAATGGGGACCAAAAGCATCCCCAAAAGTAGTCCTGAGGGGTAGCCTGGCACAGCTGTGTGACTTCTTTGAAGGCTGGGGAAGGAAACAAGAGAAGCAGAAGGCTGAGGTATGAGAGAGGATATCCCAAATTTGTTTATACACCTCTATTAATGGACACGTTCCAGTAGAAAAGATAGATAGCACTTTCCAAAATAAAAACAAGAAAGATAACCAACCCCAAAAAAATGCAACAAAATGAGAAACAGCCTTTGTGCATTGGGATGAGACACCTCTTCCCAGAACAGGATTCCAAGCAGAAACAAACCACATTTATTCCAATATCTAGCAGTGCACACTGGATTTAAACTGACAGAATTAAAACAAACAAAAAAGTTTTATCCTCCCACAAGCTGACTGGTAGAGCAATTTTCATCTAAAGTAGCAGCAGATCACCAAGACAAACATATTCACAGGGATTTCCTATCAAAAATCACTCTAATACAAACATAGTTTCACTGGGAGAAAATAAAGCTCACCAGTGACATCAGCAGAACACTATTTCCAGTTAAAATGAAGAGCGTGGCAACTTCAGCTTTAATGGAAATTGAAGTGTGCTGGCACTGTCAGCTAACTGTAAAGCCACTTGAGGGTTTTCTTTAATTTTCAATTAAAAACACCCCAAAAGTTGGGAAAGGGACATAGAATCAACACTTTTAGAGATCCAATCCCACTTTTTATGCACGCTAGTGGAGTCCTTACAGTTCTTGATTCATATGACTTCAATTTGGGTTACCATGAGAAATGTGTTATGATTTCACAGCTTTAGCTTGATCTTTTAGGGAAAATAAGAAGATTTTTCCTCAGCTTGTGACTACTTATGTACAAAAAGCCTGGTTATCTGGTGTTCTGATTAACCTTCTAAAGCTAACAAAGGGACCAGAGTCCATCTTTGGAGAAGTTACATCAGTTAAACTTGCATTTATTAAGCTTGTATTTTCACAGTAGCTGAGACTACCATGATTTAAATGAACTATTAGACATAGGAATAAACTCCCAAGGGAGACGGTGGATTCCCCTACATTAGACAGTTTCAAGGCCCAGCTTGACAGGGTGCTGGGCCACATCCTTTAAACCATAGTTACTCTTTGATGTTCAGACATCGTAACTTAAAAAAACTTCCAAAAACTTGCAAATTGGAATTTCAACAGAAGCCATAATGTAAGGGAATTCTGAGCTACTCTGTGAGCTCCCCAACAGTGGCAGATTTCAGTGAGGGCTGCACCATTCCAGTCAGGCATACTCGTGCCTGCACTACGCCTGGGCTCAGCTTAGTATTTTGTGCTGCTTATGAACTAGAATTCACACTTTCTTTTTTCCTTTTTCTGAAGTACCTTTAGAAGATGCTATTTGCATCAATGCTTAAGTCTCTGAGACTCTTCCTAAGAGATTGCAGCCCAGAAGAGACTTCCTACATCACTAAGTGGTGTCTCATGGTATTACATACATGTTTTAAGTGGTATCATAATTTCTTTCATGATCTGATCAAGACCCACAACTTCCCTCTCACCCCAGCTAGGGGCTTGCTCCCCATTGTTCCTCTGAGAAGCTATAGCTGAAACCTCCTCTACTTGATAGTGCAAATCCTGTCTTTTATTTATAGTCAGTTTATGCACATTTGTTCATGGGATGATCTTCCCTTTCTTTAGATGTTTCTTTTCCCCCGTTTTGTGTTCCAAGATAGGAATGAGCATCTTAAAGTTTCATGATGTGGGAATAACACTTTTTTGAAGTCCTAAAATGAATTAAGTAGTAGATATAAACATTACCTTAAAGCATGGAGTGATGGATGCCTAAATAGCTCCATAAAATGAATCAAGAGAAATTAAAATCCATCTAGTTTCCAATATTCAAACCAGCACTGACTTAATCCAATTTGTTATTGCCTTGCCAGCAGTATATTCTTACTTTAACTGCCTATTGCATTTTCAGTGCAGATCCTTGACACTGAAGGAACTGGGTTGATATCATCAGAGCATTCAATGGCATTACCTAAACAGAAATGACAGGCAGAACAATGTATTAAGGAACTCAAGCTTAACTGAAGGACTCAGTGAGGTCAAGGTGAACCAATCCAAAAGCCTCCTTGGGAAATTCTTCATACATGCACAGCAGGAGGTAAAACAACTCTGCGCTGTATTTGCTTGCTTACTGAAAAAGATGCACTTCAAAGATCCAAAAGCAACACAAAGCACTGAGTTACAGAAAATAATAAATATATAAGAAAATAATAAATGTGTAAGACTTGAAGGATTTAGCTCCTTTTACTCTTGAAAGGGATGATAATATAGAGGTGAATGATGAGGTCTGCGTACTTTCCTTTTGAACCTAATCAATCATTTTTTCCTTATGCTTTTCATTTGAAGGAACTATTTTACCTATGCTAACAAAATAGCAAGAGGATTGATAACTTACCCCTTTGGAGGCTGGCAGAAGACTTCACAGAAGCAATAGGCTATCTCGCAGTCATCCAAATCTTAAGTAAATCATTTCTTGGGAGCCTTCCCTGATGCTATTGGAAAGTGTTCAGCTCAGTAACCATTGTCTAGAGACTATTTTCTTACAGTGGATTTGGTATTTTAAGCTTCCCTGAGTTCAAGAGATTATTCTGTCTGCATAGAGCCCCACTGAAATCCCTGGGGTTCCACTTCTATGCATACCCATCCACAGCCCTGGCAGTACCAGGATTTAAGTGATTTAGCTTGCCTGACGTTTTTCTTGGTCCAACTGTCTACAGACACAGCCAGGTCACTGATGTGCTTTACCTACGCACATCAGTGTCAGAAACTATGACTGAAATCAGCGTAACAGATATATATACACTTCTGCCAGAAACAGTGGAGCAGATGTGTTCTGAGAAGTTCTTGCTTACTTGATGTGTTTATGACCCCTTGAAGATGCACTGGATACAGCCTCATTAGAGCCAGTTTAACCTTCAGGCTGGCACTGTCACTGTTGCACAGTGAACATAACAGTTACTACCTCTCTGCCTCCTGCACCACAAGGACAGTATGACGGGACCAGCTTCCTCTGTAAGGCACACTGAGAGTGACCAATGAATCTCATGGTGATTACTTGCTTGTTGATGCTAACAACTGGGCACTGAGGCCTCACCACACTCCTGAGCAACAGTTTTCCCTGAAATCTTATAGTCATCCAGTCACTTAATTTGACAGCTTTCCTTTGGCCAAATGTGACTGGAAGAACAGCAGCACAAGGGATATGATTTAAGCAAGATGCTGCTTAGTGACTATTTATTAGATAGCATAGTGGCAAGCATGCTGTGTCTCTGCACAATGCCTAGCAGCTATTCTCAGATAACTAAATGGCAAATACATTTATCCTGAAATACTTCCCTTACTCTGACACCTCACAAATTAAAGGCAAAGCTGTGTGCAATAAACCCATGTGTAGACATCACATGAAGTGTTTTGAATCCTAAAAATAAGTAATAATATGCAGATGTTTCTGACAAGAAGTAAACCAAGATTTAACTCAAAGCCTGGGGCATATTTCACATTGGCTCCAAGCTGATGTGTTCATGCCACATCAATTCTGCTTTTTATCATCTCATGTGCACAGCTTCAACCCCTTTCTGAAAAACACTTTTTCTAGAACAGGACTGAAAGCACCAAGTTTTCCCTCTGTCTGTTCCCTAAATACTTTGGAATTTATAAAAAAAGCCCAAGTTTCATACAAAGGGCTTTATATACAACCTTGCTTCCATCTGACAGTCACAAAACTCTCCTACAGCTTTGATGCAGACAGGAGGCATCAAGAATGGATTCTTGTTTCTCTGTAGCTGTGATATTCTCAGACTACAAGGAGGAAGGCTCTAGGTTAAATTAAAACAGAACAAATCTATCATAGAATCGTAGTATTATTTATTCTGGAAGAGACCTTTAAGATCATCAAGTCCAACCATTAACTCAGCACTGCTAAGTCACCACTGAACCTTGTCCCTCAGCATCACATCTACAAAGCCTTGAAATCCTTCCTGGGATGATAACTCTACCACTTCTCTGGGCAGCCTGTTCCAGGGCTTGACAACCCTTTCACTAAAGAAGTTTCTGGAGAACATGATCTTTATTTTCTATCTGGCAGTTTTCTGAGTGTCAGAGGAACCTCTCTTTCTTAGTAGGAAAGAATGCCAGAGGTGCCATTACACCCAATACAGTTCAGGGCATGCAACATGCTGGCTATGAAGTATGTTGACGCTTATGACTCCTGACAAATATGCAAAGACTAGATCCTTTCTAGAACGATCGAGACAATTCCTGAGCTCTTCAGCTGCTATCCAGTCTTTAAAATATTAATTCTGTGATGGGAGGTGGGGCTGTTGAAAGTTCCCATGTTATCCCATGTGCTATCAAGCAAATGCTTCTGGGTCAAAACACGATTAGAAATGGCACTGGTATATGTTACTTTCTTAATTATTATTTAATCTTACCTGAGAAGTCCCTACAGCTCTCACCTGTGCTGACTGTGGGTCTGTTCAGTAATCCAGATTGTTGAAATAACATTAAAAAAGGAAGCTTCTGGAGAAGGGTTAAACATATTTTTCAAAAGAGATCTCAAGTATTTTATTACCAGAAGTATTCTAACTTTCATTAACATAGCTTTTGATGGATTACATCGGGAAACAGAAAGATTAGCAGACACATTTTAATTATTCCAGACATCATCATATTGGATGAAATTAAGAAACTATAAAGCTTGCTAATCATGAGCCAGTCATTAAGCGTCTGAAGTTACCTTGTTAGAAGTTCACTCCCCCATCTGCATGATGTAAGTTTACTCTTTCCTCTGACACCTCTGACGTAAGTATCAGAGACAGGGTATTAAAACAAAAGCAGCACTGGTGGAACATGGTAGATGTCACACTGATAGGGAACAGATTACTAAGGTGAGAGAGACTCAGGTTTAGTAGCTGCCTATACACCTTATTTTGGATATGTTGCAGAGGTCAAAAGTTCATAAAATCTTTGCTAATAGCCAATATCCCCAAATCAAAAAATATAAAGCTCACGATTATTCCATGTTGAGTAAATCTCAGATATCTGTTTATACTTCTTAAAGAGCACACTGCAATTGGGAACTCAGCATTTGCATCTGCTCTTCCCAGTTACATCACACAATGCTACTGAGCTATTCACAATGCCATAAATTTTTCTCTAAGCCATTGCTTTGGGATTTCTCCTGCATGAGGCAATGGCTCCCTCTTGTCATGCCTGTTCACTGTATTTCCATACATTTTGCCTACAGAATGAGCTGCTTTCTGTATTCCAGACAGTTGCTCTGAAATGTGAAGGAAATACTGCACATTCAGGCAGTGAGCAACACAAGGCACAGTTTAGTTTACCCTTGGCTGTAATGTGTCATCAACAACAATCAATGAATTATTTAAATGTTTAGCTACATTATTTGACCTTAGAACAGTTTGGCTCCTTATTCCTTTTCCATAACAAAACATTTTCTTACCTGGAAAATAAGTATTAGTACATTGCCACTGGTTGTATTCTTGTACTAGGTCTCTCTTTAGTGTACAAAAATTGATTAGACTAATTTTGTGGGTTGTTATATATATAAAAAACAAAACACTTTCTGAAACTGAAAAAAATAAAGTTTTCATTTTTTCCTTTGAGCAGGACCTTTTGAATGTTTCAGAATAAAAATTGCAACATCTTACATGCTGTAATTCCTCATCAGGTCCTCAACATGCTCTGTCATGTTACACACACATACACAGAGTTTCTTCTAAAGAGCAAGGTAAAGACATTTAGTAAAGCCTAGTTATGCACAGCAGCAACTAACACTCCCTTGTACCAGCCCAGGGACACAAGCAGTGAGTTTTACTCTGGACCTGCATTTTGTCCTTAAGCACCAAAAGAAGTAAAAACTGGGAACTGAAAGGTGTAAATATCCTTGCAAAATGAATGTTAGCTCTATAGGGATGTTTCAGGAATAATGCTGTTTGAGTAAAAAATAGTGGTATTACTTACAAGTTAGAAGCATGGATTCAGCCTCCTGTATTCAACGTATTTGCTGTTACAAAAAATGTCTCCCCACTGTTCACTCCAGGCACACAGATCATGCCAAAATGACATCACTCATCTGGATATCATCCGCTTGCATTTTTGTTACCTGCCATTCTCACTTATAAAAACTAAGCTGAACACAAGAATGGGAAAGATCACCTCTTCTCTTCAGCTTGCTGATTTTATGCACCTCTGGTTTGGTTTCTCTGCTTCCCCCTCAGATGTGAAGTCCCCCTCTCCCCTTATTGTTGTTCCTTCATGTGCAGAAAGAAAAAAAAAAAAAAGGAGATGAAGTGACAAAACCAAGGCAGTAGAGTTCACGGTTCTTACAGTTTCAACAGGAACATTCAGCTGATGGACTCACCAGTGTATGCACCTGGTGACAGCAGGAAGAACACCCACAATGACAATCATTCCAGTTGGAAAGCAAGATTAGGTGCCTGCCTCCATCTGTCTGCAGACTAGTGGCCCTCCCCTGTGTCGGGGAGGGGTAATTAGGTACTGTGAGACGATATTATAAAAATATTAATATATAATTTATTAATATTAATCAGAACTCGCACCACCCCCTACCACCATTTAATAATAACAATAGTAACAGGCTCTTTGCAATGTTATGGAAACAATATACAGGTTATAACAGGATCTGGAAATAACTATTAAATATATATTAACAGAACTCGAACCAAACTGGAAAAGAGAAGGTTTGTGGTCAATATACCATCTGCGGCCAGTACGCCGATTGTTCACTAGACGGACCCGAGAAGCAGCTTTCTGCTTATGGCAGAAGGCAATCAATGATTACAAGAGTAAATACTCACAAAAATACCATGGGAAAATACCCCAAAGCACGTGGCGGGGCTGCTGCCGGGCCAAAAGCTGCTGGAGGCTTTAAAGTTTCTCCAGGCTCCTGAGCACTGGAGAAGAAGAGAGACGATCTCTGACCTGATTCTGGCTGACTCTGGAAGCAGGCTCTTACAGGCAAGACGTCTCACGGTATCACGCTGGCGAATGCGTGGAGGCAGCAGGCAGGATGCAAGCAGGCACCTGTAATGGCGGAAGGCACGCACCCCGTGTTCCCTGCTCCTTTTATTAACACAGCCCAAAGATCAATTGGACCTTTGGACACGAGATAGCCAATCAAATGGCAGTTAGCCAAGATTTGGCCATATTGGGTGAAGCCATAGGCTTGCTTTACCCTTTTTGGGCAGATCACGGGCCCTGCACAAGGCAATCATGTGCCCCCTAGCAACCACAGGTGATGGACAGACCCCGGACCCCAGACTTAGTGGCGCCAGGTCCTTTGTCCCTTTTCCCGCGGTTGCTCTCTCCCCAAAACAGAAGGAGAGAGAGCAGAAAAACATGTCTGCATAAGCCAGGATATGTACAAGTCCAAGAGGCCTGTTTAGGCCTACCACGACACCCTGTAAGGTCCAAGAAACAAGGACATGAAGAGTCCTTGACATGTTCCTTGATTTGTATAAAAGATATTACAGTCCTTAAACACTTAAAGGTAAGAAGGTAGAGGATAAAATCACAGATGTATGATGGAACCAATACAGAAGAGCTCCAGATCAGGAATCAGTAGCATTGTTGTACAGAAATGCAGCTGAAAAAGTCTTTCCTGAGAACAGACATCTGAATCAAGAATCATTTCCTTCTGCCTCTCCATTTGCAGCCTCAGGCTCCTTCCTGGGACCATGGAGTCAGGGTTTGAGTTAACAAAGCAGCTCATCAGAAAATCTCTTTGCCTGAAACTGATGAGTAAGGAGAAGAGTTTTGAAAAGAAACAACAACAAAAAAGGAAAACAGAAATCACCAGCTAATTCATTCTGTGCTTCTTTTCGTGCACAAAGCATTTCCTCAAACTCAGTAATCTGGACATAAGAAGAAATGGAGGTACAAAATTGTACTCAATTCCTTTTCTCTTTGTAGATACATTTGAAAGGAATTGTTCCATTATTGAGGGAAAAAAAAAGAATAAAGGAAAACTCCAAACTAAACAAAAGAGAAGGAGCACAAGGCTCACAATCTGACAAGCATTTCACACCACATTATTTCCCAATGAGGGCTCTATGATCCTGTTTGATAAGAGTTACAGAAGGAAAAAGACACAGAAACCAGGGAGGTAACACCAAAGAAAAAGTTAATGCAGTACAAGGTTCTGCATGCAATTCATTTGTTTCACATTTTTAGTTCATCTTCTACGTAGTTGCTCCTTAAGAACCAATCTGCCTGGTGACTGACTGACTTCAGTGAGTTTAAATTTATCACATCTGTAAGTATAGACAACAGAGAGAAGAAAAAAAAAAAGTGATGAACTACCACGGAGAGAAAAACCACATCATTTAACAGAATGATCTCTGAAACCAAGCATAAACCTCTTAAACAAACTGCATTTTCCTGCTCATGTCTGGATTTCTTTTGTACCAACAGACAATGGTACAGTTACATGCAGCACCACAGAGCTTCAGTGAAAAAAAAATGCAGCTAAAATTCCTGCTTATCTCAGCATCATTCTGCACAACACTCAAATTTTGGGTTGCAAAACTTGGCTGCAGTGTCAATGCAATTTTTGAATGAGAAATTAAAAGTTCAGACACAGACCACCTTTTAAATGTTTTATTTCAGTAGGAAAGATTTTGTTTGTTTTCAACCTGTCCTTAAATTCATTTCAATTAGCTTATGCAAACACACAATTTTCACACACACAGCGAATAAAGTCTTAAAAAAGTTGAAGGAAAAGGCTAGAGGGCAGCCAAGCTGCACATCACTCTGTGAGATCATAGTGCAATCCCTCTACCCCACAATGCCTCACACCAGCAGGGAATATTCACAATGGCTTGCACTTACTGCATGACAACCTGGATTCCCCCTTCCAGTGATGGTTGGCCCTTACAGGGTTGTTATGAAGCAGGTCTACGATTTCCTGATGCTTTTCACACTTCAGCATAGCACTATTTGAATGGATGTGCACCAAGAGCTAGAGAAATGCCTGCAAACAAAGCATCCCAGGACCCTTTATTTCAACACTTAACAACTTTATACTGCTTTTCAGTTCCATCTGCGAATAGCTTTGGAATGGTGAAAAATACCTTCAGGGAACATGTGCAGGCTGCAACCTACCCAAATAAAGAGCATTAGTAAACTAATGAAGCACACAACGGAAATGGAATATTTACAATGCTTTTAAGTCACTCAAGAGTAAGATCAGGCTAAGATCCAGGACTGTGCCAGGCTCTGCAGGAACTTGCATTTCATGACATTTCATACCCCTTTTTGCAACTTCAGGAAAACTCATCAGATTTCTTCTGCTGCAAGCGTGCCTAAACCAAATAATGCATCTCTCCTTCTTTGGACTCACTCTCCTATTGTCTTTGAAGATTCTTAGAAAGAACAAGACTAGTTTCCCAGTTATCCTTCCCTTTCCAACATTTGAATTTCTAAACACTATTTTAAACTTGCTATGTTTTTATAAGGATGTGCTCCAGGAAAACAAATATTTAATCGCTTAAGAACAACATATTCTTTCTTTCATTTCCCTGCCCAAAGTTTATAAAGCCTTGCTACCAAAATTATTTCCAGCAGTTGTTTCTGTGAAGGATAGTACTTTCTACATAGTGTTGGTACTAGAAATACAATATACAAAACTGAGCTTATGGGATATTAAGCAAGAGTAAGATTTATCCAAGCCTTCTCTTTCCCCAAACAGGTTTGTTGTGGTCTTTTATTTTCCTGTAGTGTTTATTTTACATTAACAAAAACTTGTGAGAAAAATCTTCTCATAAGAATGCTCTTCAATGTTTAAATCAAAACGGGAGACAGAAAAGCAAGCTCCTTTCTAATTAACATGAGATCTTAAGTTCATGTGGTTAGACCATGACTTGGTCTACCCTTTTCTATGCCCTCCCCTCTACTAAATGTATTTAGAGACATACCAAAAGAAAAATCATTTTGAGGAAGTCTGAGCTATTTCTGAGAAAGCTTAACAAACTCAAGCGACCAAATACCTCTGTGTTTTTCTTAAAAAGAGACAGACTATTCAAATACAGAAGAAAAAAACCAAAATCAACAGTAAAGCAGCTCAACCCACAACTATTTCACATTGACCAAAACAACTAACTTCTGCAGAAATGCAATGACTGTACAGAATGCAACCCCTTGGTTCATCAAGGGCAGAGTATGAAAGTCTGCCACTGTGCTACTCTCAGCACCGTATTAAAGGAATCGGTCTTCAAGTTAATAATAAGGCACTGACAAAAGTTCTCCTTAAATCCAACACTCACCCTCTTGATGCATTACAAATGAGAACAACAGTTTGTAAAAAAAAGGATAAGCCCTACAAATAAATTCAATGCCCACTTGCACAGATTCTTGTAATGTCAACTTCCCCAAGCCAAATCACCTTATGCACAAGCCCCTTTTAGAGAAAAAAAGAACTATTTAAGTAACAGCAAAACTTCAAAAACTTGTCCTTGCAGGTCCTTGCTGTGATCAGCCCAGGTGATTGCTGACAGCCCGGGTGTCTTGATGCTTGCAAAAGGCAGCAAACTACAGCCAGCCATGGAAAAGATTGGAACTATTGAGGTTGATGATTAGCATAGAAAAAATAAAAAAAAAGGACAAAGAATGAAGGAAAAACAGCCACTGACAGAGCCAGAAGAGGTTAACGTTCCATGAGTCATCTTATCTTGATTTGGAGAAGATTTGCTACAGGTAACCAAAACCACAAAGTCAATTTAGCTTTTATCAGAAGGGACCTCACCACCTCCGGTGCCTCAGCAGCACAAAAACCTGCAGTTACTTCTGCTGGAAAATGAAAAGGCATTTCTTTTTAACATATTTTATGTCCAGTACTAACAGAGGTGGACTATTGTTGAAGGTGTATAAACATAGAGGAGGCTGATGTTGTAAGAAAAAATACGTAAGAAATTATTTTCAGAGAAGAAAAGTTAATGAAAAAAAAAAATCCTGCTGTGTTTTTTTCTCCCAATATGCACATTGCTACGAAATGCTTTTCTTGGCTAAAGTTGTGTTTTAAGGAAGAAAGTTTATCAGTTGACTTCTCAAGAGATAGTGATTCCTCAATTAAGAGGCTAAAACATGGGTGTAACTTAGGGGATCTGCTAAATACTCCGCTACAGAGGTGACAAACTCTGCCATTGAGTATTTTCCTTTTCTGATCTTTATTAAGCAGGGGATGATTTTCCCATCAATTTAAAAGGGGTAACAGCAACAGTTTCAAAGCTGAGTGCTAAAGCTAATTTTAAAAGTATTTAACAAATTTGGTATTTGCAGTTTTAATGCCTATAACTTGCACCTAAATACTTAATGAAACATAATACCCCAAGTACTATTCCTCTGGCATGAAGTGTCGGCAAAACAAAGTATGTGGCTGGGATGAGCTTTGTTTACTCAAATAATCAGTTGTTCAAAACCACATCTCATCTTCTTTCTAAGAACACTGCAATAGCAGTCAGGTTTGAAAGACCTAGTAGTATGGATTTAGTTAGAAAGAGATAAAAGTTAGCAGTAAGCACTCAACAGCTGGTGCAGTGCTATGTATTTCTAAGGCACTGCGTCAGTTTCCTCAGCCAGACATTCCCTGTTCTTCAAACCTTCCCAAGACTGCTCTGTATAGCTAACAAAGTGGTGAGCAGTCAGGAGGTGGTTAACACTTCCAGTTTTGCTATGAAGATCTACTTTGAATACTTTTTGCTCATATGCAAGCTTTAAAGGGCACCTTTAGTTTCAAAATCAAAACATTAAGGAATAAAGTGACAAATGTTAGCTGAAGTACTTAAGCAGCTGTTAACAAGATAAAGAACCATGAAAAATGAAAATCAGAGAAAAACTGTCATTTGGATGACAGTCTGGATGACAGTCTTACCTGAATACCATGAGTTCGTTCCTGTCCTTTTTTAGCTCAGCACTGGTCTGAAATATTTAATTTTTAAACTCCTTTTTCTTATTAAAAAAAAAAATAAAATTACTACATTCTTTACAGATTATTTGACTTCTCTGAGTCATTCCAATGCTTAGCTGAAGCAGCTTTACCTCAGGGAACAAAATTACTACCTCTTTCTGAGCACCATTTATCTCAAAATATGTGACATTTCAGTGTTTCTCTGTGTTGCTTTGTAGGATGTTGTGGCTAAACAAGAGATAGACAACAGCAAAGTATTAAACTACTCTTTGTAACAAGTGCCAATAATGTCTTTTTGTGTTGTTATTAATCACTTTGGCTACACATTTTAAGAAAGTCCTCCCACAACATTCAATTTCTCCCACAAAACCCTGCCCATCTGTGGGTAGGAAGAGTAGGAGGCCTGAGAATAATTAAAAGTTGGTAACAGCAACAATTCACTAAATGATTTGTGAACTGTTTTCCCCATCATAAAATTCTAATTCAAAACAGCTGGGAAAACAAAAAAAAAAAAAACAACCCTGAATGATAAATAACACCTTCTGACCTGGCTCTGTCCTTAGCAAAGTTGTGTGATGTCAAGCTGTGGCTCCCACTTGCATGTTTCCTTTCACTAACAGAAGAACAGATACAGTTATGCTGCAATGAAGCTAGAATAGCTTATTTAAAAATTCAAAATCCACAGGTTATTACCCACAATGCTTAAAAAAGTACACACACTGTTAAAAAACACTTAGCTGTTGACAAGAAACAGACATTAAATCATTTTTTTAATGAAAAAAAACCCCAAACCAACAACCTAACAAAACTAATGTTGTGCAAAGTCTACTACAGTAACACTGCTGGCTACGAAGATGTTGCCTCTACTAGACACCCAACATGGGTAAACTTGGGAGACCCATGAATTGCAGAGGCCTTCAGCACAAGCAACCCCTTCCTGAAATACATGACTTCAGGATTAGAACAGACTATTCATTCCCCACTACAACAACAAAAGAAAATTGAATGGGGACACAAATTCCCGCAGTGTTTATGGTGTAAGTCTGACAGAAGCATCTTTCTACTGTTGTCTTTCTAACAAGAGCCAATTCATAAGAACAATTCTTGGAAGAAAAACAGCCTATTGCCCTTTAACTCTACATTACCAAGTGGTTCAGAAGTTTCTGAACTTCGTGTTTTTGGTTTGATTTTTTCCACTGTGACATTGGATTCTCTTTTTTAAGCCCTCCCCCCCGCCCCAAAATCAGAAATTAGTAATTTCCAATAAGAGATTCACTCGGGGGTGGGTGGGGGGGGGGGGAAATCAAATAAAAAAGTAGATTTATAGGCTTCTACTCAAATGCAATAAACAAACTGTACATTTTCAAAATAATAACTATTAGTAGAAACCTTTATTAGACAGTCAGAGAACTCTGCCACAGACTGATAGGTAGCTTGTTTCTTTTGATGGAGTATTCAATGGTGGATTCTGCAAGCGTATTTACGGCCACTAAACCACAAAGTCAATGGAACAGTTACTGCTTTATCACAGACTTCAAAGTTCTGATATTGGAGTCATATTTTGGACAATGTTCCCTTGCTTCACAAAGACCATATTTTTGAAGACTAATCATCCAGGAAACTATACCTAGGTGATGGCAAGGAAACCCAAATAAAGCAAGACTCAGTCTTAAGCATAAAACACACATGTAAAGCATGGCTCCCTTTTAAAAACCATTATATTTTTCTCTGTGAGTAACTTCAGTGACCAAGGATGGAATTTTTGATAGTCTTGTACCTTTTCTCTCTTCAGGTTTTTCTACCCTCTAATAAATTATTTGCCTGAAGATCAAAAGAGCTGTGTATGTAAAGTCTGCTTTAGGCCATATTAGCAACACCACACGAAGTCAACTGTTTTGATCTGAGACAGTGAAATCACTTATTGCCGAATGAGAACATGCTTGAAATTGTGCCTCTATCTTTTAAAAACATAGACCTTAAGTGCTAGCATGAAACACCAAACACTAAAGGTGGTCCCTAACTGCTAATTAACAGCTACCCAGAGAAGTAACATGTCTCAGCGAGCTATACCCACGTGTTGGTTCTTTTATCATTCAACCTTTGTATGTAGGAGAGTGCCCGGTGTAGAAACAAGTGGGAAGAGAACAGTTCTGCCCCAACAATGCTTTCAGTTTTGCCTCTTATACACACACACACACACACACACACAGACCAGCCAAAACACATGGACGTTTTCAACCACAAATTAGGTAACAAAGTACCAAACCCCCCCATTTTTGGTGTGTAAGTGCTCAACTTTTGTGCCACTCACAGGGAATATGGTTCCCAAACAGTACTACAATTTGCAAGCCTAACACTATTTTAAACCTGCAGTGGGTACATTGCTTATAGGTCTGAGAGGGATAACATTGCTCCAGGCTAGGTGTGCCTGGGACAACCTCCCACCAAGAACTCCTGGTACAGTCTAAACAACATCTCTAGAACATGTAGTACCTCTTTTACCCAGTTCATACACAGCTTTTGATACAACTCTTAAATACCAGTTTACTTGTTTTCTGAAGAATGCCTAAAAAGGTGAGTTGTTTTCAAAATTAGTATAAAGTTAAAAGAAACTCAAACTAGCTACAATCTATTGAACTCAAGCACAGCACCGCCAGAAGTTTCACACACACTATTTGGTGTTTCTTGTTGGTTTTCCTTTCACTCTTTAAGGCAGTGGTTTCCACAGGTCAGTTCAGAGAATACAATGAAACATGGTCCATGGCAATTCATGTTGCAACTCCTTTTTTGATCTGGGGGACTGCTCCCCAACCACTAGTGGTTTTGTTCAGGGTTCCAGAGTTCAGAGATCGAGTTGACAGGCTCTGTTCTGGCACAGAATACAGCTGGCACATTTTTCATCAGGACCTCGTTCTCATTTATGAGATGATTCAAATTGTTCTTTTTTGTTTGTTTTGAATTAGCCTATTATTCAAAGGTCATCAAGTTGGCAGGAACCTGAAAACAAAAATATAAAGGATAACAGATTTTACTTTGGGTAGTAGCTACTTACATCTCATTGTTTCACAAACTATACACTTGTTTAAATGCAGCATCATTAACATAACCACAGACTGGTGGGGGTTGGAAGGGGCCTCTGGAGATCATCTGATGCAACCCTCAAGCTTAAGAAGGTTCAACACTCTTTCTATCTCAAAAAAAGGGGAGAAAGAGGAATGGAATTGTTGTGCAGCTGTACAACTATACGTAGAGCTGCAGAAAACTCAGGTATATCCAACATTTTAAACTGCTGCACAGTCTATAATTTTATTATGTGGCCGTAGATGTTATTAATTTTGATGACATTTAAGATTTAAGTTGTCAGCAAAACAACTTTAACATGATAAATCTCAGCACCAAACTACACAAGTAGAACCTTCTCACTTGAGTCCCAGCTAGAGGATTCTTGGCATACTGGTTAGTGACTGATATAAGCTCTCTAGTATTTTTAAGACTAACTTAAAAATACGAGGCATAAACACTTGCCTAGGCTTTTCCCATAGGAAACCTGAATGCCTGCTGCAGACATCACTCCCTTTCATGAAGATGAAAGCCAGTTTGCATTACCTTAGTTTATATCCCCATTTTCTCCCCATCAGGAATTTGCCTCACAGCCACATCTCTTGTTTACTCAGGTTATTAAAGAGCCATCACATTCCTGATGACTGTCAATAAATACCCAGTTTGGTCAGATGTGAAGCAAGCATTTCTTGTTTTACATTTACTATTTATCTGTAGAAGCAAGGATCAACTGGGCAAAATTTCCACCAGTAAAACTAAAAATAATATCTATTAAAATAGTTCCCAATATTAGACAACTGGGTAGGTGTCTTTACTCTTTTGAAAGCACACTTAAACATTCAATCTTCCCTAGGCTGTCTTGCTGTTAGTAAGCAGACAAGATCTTCCATTTTAAACAGTACCGTAAGGCATGTCTCTAGAGAAAGCACCGTTCAGGAGTCAAATGACCATGAAGAGGAAAGTTTTACAGGATCTTTCTGGTTTTACTCATTTAGTAAACCAACTTTTGTAACCTAATGTTTGCATGAAGCACTGGTGCTTCTGTGGGTCTAACTATATCATGAGAATCCATATAGCACAACTACAGAACACGCCAGGAAAGAAGTTGTGTAGTTGTACCATATGGGTTCCTGCAGTGAAAATATGTAACAAAAGAGAGTAGCAAGGGCTTTAGCTTTTTAGTGGTATCTTTCTTGCAGTAACCCTCCCCTCCTCTGTCTTTTAAAATCTCCTATGCTTATCTTCACTTTGCTATCATATTTTCCACAGCAGGCCCCACCATGATCCTTACACCTGCTGCTTTTGCACAAGCTAGGGGCTGAATGCCTTAATGAACAAATCTGTCCTCAGAAGGCAATTTTCAGGCTTGCCTGGAAGCCACCACTCTCATGCAACCTCTTTGCCACTGTTTGCTGCTATTCCCACACTCTCAAGCCAGAGAAACAACTTCCTCTCCTTTGCACTGTCTCAAACACTTCAAAGGAGCTGCTCCAACCCTCCTTAGATTTTTCTTTCTTTCAGAAGCAGAACTGAACAAGAAAGCAGAGAAAGATCTGGAAAGGTCCTTACACCTCACTAATAATTCAGTAGTATTTTAGCTCTGGGGAACTCCGTAAACAAATATGCAAAAGGGAAATTTCAGCAAGACAATATGATAACTTAAAAAGGATTTTGCTGATGAAAGACGCCAGTAAGAATTTATAAGACAATAAAATTTAGTAGAGGTTGGAGTAGTCTTACTGTCCTTTTTGAGTCATGGAAAATCCTGCTTTGCTTTCAAACTGTGCCAGATGTACTCAGGAATAAACTAATTTTTAATACATATTAGAAATGCATACCAACAACAGAAAACATGCATACTCTTGGCACTGTGGAGAGTTAGCTGGAATTAATATTGAATGTTAAGATCAAGAGCTTTTTATGTAATTGTACAGTAACTTTTTAAAATGGGCAATGACAAAATCACTCCCACTTGGACAGAGCATTTAATTTTAGAGCATTTCTTCCATTTTCTCAATTGCTTTAAATTACCACAGAAGGTCTGAGGGCTTCTTTGCAGAGGAACAAACAGGAGAGCAAAAGCAAATCAATAAGCATGTGAAATCAATGTAGAAGCTGCTAAGAGTAGATTTCTCTCCATACAAAATAAGCAGTTACAGCTCAGTCATCCTGAAAATCTGTCAGTTCTGAGCTTTTAACTCCTCCTCAGTATCTTGCTCTCACCTGTTGTCTGTTGCTTTGGCAGGCAGCACTCAGGTGTTTAAACCAGAGCATTGCATTCATTCTGTTTCCAGCTTGAAATTTGTATGAATTTCCTAAGTGAGAAAGGTAGAGAAAATACTTATTGATAAAGAAACCCCAAACTACTACACACTTAAATACTATCCATTTTCAAATAACCCTAGGTTAAAACATTATGAAAAGATTTAGCAGCAGAAGTTTCATGTAACTTGACACTCTGATGTGGGTGCAACTTGTTTGACCTAGTGCAAGAGAAGTTCCAGCTTGTGTGTCCTTCCCTTCCAACATCCTGGATTTCCGCTAACACCAGTATCAGCTAGGAAAGAACAAAACATTCCTCAGAACCGTAAGAGAAAATGGCTTTGTTCCATGCCAGTACTGCAATTTGTTTATAATACTATTTCATAATTCTTTAATGAAGTGCAAGATAGCACTGAAAGGCACTCTAGAAAGCTATGTAACAAACTATTAGAAAACTGTTCCCAAAAATATTGATACATTTCAGACTGACATTTTCAGTGTCTGGTGTTCTATAGGGCTTGCTTGAGTTCAGAAAGGTCATGCTTCAGGTTGCTTTGCTGAGTTTAAGCTGACAGACATTCATATTTCACACAACATTATCAGTAGTGCTACAATAGATAAACAAATGAAATGTACCATGACTTGAAGTAGACAAAGCAATGAATGTTAAGTTCCTTTATCAGTACTTCTAATGATGTTCTTTCTGAAATGAAGGTGCTATATTGGAGTAGAGGAAACCAAGGTTTCTCTGCAGAACAGTCAAGACTTCTTAGGTGCTTATTTTCCTGGAAGTAGGGCTACATTGGAACAGATGGTTTGGTTTTTGTTTTTCAGTTGGAGAGGAGACAGGACTGGTCAAGCACCTATTGTTACCTGAATATTGAACTATTTCTATTGCTACATGCATTTTCCCAAATGAGATGTCTCTGAGTGGTCTATTTAAGTTTAGAAGAACACAGATGAAAGCTTCCAATAAAAATCACAATTGCAGTTGAGTTTGGAGAGTTCTTAGAACATGATAGAGACTGTAACAATTCTCCATGTGTTCTCATAGCATTTTAAAGGCAAACACGACCTTGCAGAGAGCAGTTAAGTGGAAAGTTAACATCCCTTCCATTTCGGTTAGTTGCTTTATGAATGCCCTGAAGCAAATGTTTACTCTGGAATCACTGCACCCTTGGTGTTACAGCATTGCTTACCCTTCTCGGAATCAGTCAACAGGAAGAGATCTGGATGCTCAGGGTCATCTGCCATCATCACCATCCAGCCCACCACTGACACATTCTTACTGGGTGTGGATTTGAACTGAAAACAGAAGCACAGATGTAAATAAAAGTAAAGCAAGAAGCTTCAGACAGACTGATTGCACAGAACAGGACTTTCAAGAGCAGTTCTTAGTGATGCTGTTAAAGACAGAATGACCTCAAAGGAAACATAGCAGTTAATACAAATAAGGAAGTTTATAAATGTTTTATATAGGCAGTGAAAACAGAACTTACCACAATGAATGATATTTAAAAAATCTAAAAGAATTATCACAATCCCCCCAAACCCATCACCAGACATCTAAACTGCTCTTTATGCAAACAACAGCATTCCTTACCACATTATTGCACAGTGCATGCACTGTAGTTCAGAAAAGTGTGGTTAACAAATGCGAAGTTAATCCCTTCACTCTGAACAAATGTAAGAATTCATCTTGCCTGTGCCATAATTATTCTGAGTCAACAAGCATCCATTATAATAGTCTGTAATTGTACAGCCAGGATGTGTATGGAGAAGATAAAACAACTGTGTAGCTAAGTATTATGACCTGACAAATGAAATGCATGAAACAAGGGTGTAGAATCCATAAACAAGCATGCAGAAAACGATGGGGGTTTCCCCCATCGTTCCCTTCAAGATGTTATTCACACACTGACACAGCTTAAACCTCTTCTAAGTACAGTAGCTGTCTCTGCTACACTAGCCCCACTTCTGACAGCTCCTTGGTCCCACTCTGCTTTTCATTCACCTGTCAGTATTATTTTCTACTTCTCATGCTTCTCCTTTCAGTCCCAGACTACTTGCCCAGTAAATCCAACTCATTTTCAAACCACAGACTCAACTCTCCCTGGTCTCCTTGCTTATCCCTCACAATTCCCCTCTCATTACTTGCTCAGGCAGTCCCATTCACTCCCCAATACCTAATTCATTCAGTTTCTCTCAAGCCTTTAGTTAGCTGCCAGATCTCTTCTCCTAACATTCATGGGTCTGCCTCAGACTTTTTTTCATCAATTCCAGCCTTCTTACTCCTCTGCAGCACTTCATTTCTCTGGCTAAAAGGTCCACCTCTGCTATGTGCTGGTCCTTGTCAGATGTGCCTTCCTCCTGCCTCAAGAAATCCCTGCTCTAACCTGCATTAGCACAACAGTTCTGACCTTTATTGGAAATGATAAAACTAAAACAACCTTGGGGATGTTTTCAAGTCATTCAAGTGTATGTTTTAAAACACTTTTATTCCACACACTAATGCCACAGCAGCTTTGCAACACTAAGTATCAAGTGCTTGTTTCATTTCAGAAATATTGCTTTGTCTTATTTCATCTAATTTTAGTTCAAATCTAGAACTCAGTTCAGCGAAAGGAAGCATTACTGCTAAAAAAATTAGGTTATCACAAGCAAAGTACAAGTTTGTAAGAATATTCCCTATATAATAATTTAAAATCTAATCTAATATATAATTTTTAAATTGAATTCCACTCTAAGTCTCATGTCAGTTTTTATAATCTATGCCATAGATTAACTGGAGACCTTGAACATCCAGGTAAGTTTGTCTGGGACTTGCGCAACAGGCTACATTCTAAACCTCAGTTTAAAATACACTAGAACTTGAACAAGTTAGGCCAATATTTGAAACAAAGTAGTTGAACCAAGTTTAAAGTAATTTAAGAGTCCAGTCTCTCCATACCTTATAAACTTCTGAATGCATCATCTGTGTGCTGCTCTCTTTATGTCACTATAGTTACATTTGCAGGAACCATCCCATCAGAAGTTCCTACCAGTCATGTTCAGCTGACATTTGTGTAATGTCAATGGAAATAAAAAGCTTGGAAGCTTTGAAGGGATGCTTATGCAGATAGCTTAAAAGTGATGATGACAGTTCTTTGGAAAGACTTGCCTGCCCAACTTCAAAATGGTTGTCCTTTTTTTGGATGTTACTATGGATAAAACTGTGGGAAAAACCCCCAAAAATTCCTCATAAAACTTGTATAACAACATATACTAAGGTTAAGTTAACTCTACTGCCTTTGGGAGGTGGGTAGATTTAGTAACACCTCATAAGAGGAAGGAAATTATAAAGCTCTATCAGACAATATTTCATTACAGCGAAGGCTACATAACGTAATGTCTTTCCAAAGAGAACCTAAAATGTCTTTGGAGGTTCCAGTCAGTAATGAAAAACATACAGGAATCTTATCTGAAAAAAGAAATTAGGACAGAGAAAGGGAATAAAATAAGAAAGGGAGAATAAAAGAATAACATAAAGCTCATGAGCTCTTTAAAAAAAGTACATATTCATGGCTTGCTATGGACCCACTGAAGAGATTGCCTTGAAAAATAATACAATACAATTTATACCTAAAAGGGCCATGCAAAACACAAACTTCAAAGTAGTCCTCCTAAGCATTAATCAGTCATTTCCAGGTGTAAATTTGAGACACAAGGTGGGGTTAATAAGATTACAGAGCAGCAACATACTCCTTGAACTGCACTTATATCTAGAGTTCCATGAAAGCAGCACATCTGCATTTAACAGTAGGTACACAACACCTGAAATTAAAGTGCAATCAAAACTGCTTGGTTCGTATTTGGTTGGATTCAAAACAATTAGTTAATCACAATACTTCTGCACAAAGTAAAAGGCTCCACAAGGAAAGTGTTTCCTGCCAGCATCAGTTCATCACCACTAGAAACATCAGGTTTCCATCCCTGTGCATGGCTGGACTTGTATTCCATGTATACATAGTTCCCCAGGGCAGCTGATTCTCCACCGATGCACACAGCCTTGCTAACAGCAATTCTGCTTTGTTAACATGAAGAGAACGAAAGCTTCATTATAATTTAATATTCCTGCCTCCTCTCTCTCTTTTTTTTTTTTTTTTTTTTTTAATACAGGCCACTGCAATGACACTCATTATACATGTAGAAAACTACACAGCTCTGGTGCTAGGCTTCACAGAACTAGTTGTTGTTGTTGTTCTAAGTTGAAAGGCACTTATACACAGATTTGAATCAAAACCTCTGAATTAACCTGTGAGCACATTTTTCACTCTAACTTTCTGGCACCTACAAATCTCCTCCTACTCATCTCCTGTTGAGATTTTACAGCCTTCTAATATTCAGATCATTTTCTTGGTTGCTGAACATACTTCCTCAAATGACAACATTCTTTATCAGAGTATTTCAGTGAAGTGCTTGAGTAACAACTACCAAGTTTCCCAGAATGCAAATTAATGGGTCTGTTTCCAATTATAACATGCAATGGAAGGCCTAGAAAGAACAAGGGTTCAGCCTTGAATATAGAGCCACAAAAAAGTCTCTGTTGGTTTTCCCAGTACCTATGAGCATAGGAAATCCCCCCGTGCATTGTCACAGAAATTCACAAGATTCTGTCAATCACTATGAACAAGCTTTTTATGTGCATATTTCTACTTTTCAGAGTGAATGCTTTAAGACTAATTTTACCTTGGCTATTTTTCACTATTGTCCTTTCCTAAAGGTACACAATACCTACAGTTTCACCACAGAACCTTGCTTGTAGGTACCATTTCAGCATAAGATAAATCCTTAAGCATTCTAACATGTTCCTCTCATTCTGCTGTACCACATCTCTGGGCTCTGAACTTTACATATAAACTACTGACAATTTCTCTTTACGGCAGTAATAATGGAAGCCTGTTCACTGTTTAAAATACAACCTTCATTACATTTAGTCTTTCTTAGTAGTAGTAGTATTCTTTCTTAGTAGATGCAGCATAAGAAAGCTTTTCACGTCCAGAGTATCTACAGCATCCTCTTCCTTTGGACTAGGTTCACATCTAGAACATACACACAGTATACTGCATGTGCTCCTTTGACTGTAGGCATAAGAAAAAAAGCTGGCTTGCCTGTGTCTAAAACTGAGACAATTCCTTGCCCTTTTTGCTGGATTACACTGGGATTTTTATGAGGTAATTTTCCAGAGGTTGTCTACTATAAGCTTGGAAGAGCTTTGAGTGTCGACACATTCCAAGTGCTCAGTCTCAGCTGCCTAAAGCAATAACAGCAGCAGAACAGTCAAAAGCATGCCTGTAATCATGACACATTTACCAAGAGAGCTCTAGCCAGGAAACTTTATATAGGCTTTTTCTTTGCCAGCGTTCCTTTCCATGTCACAAAGGCCTTGAGAAAGGAAGCTGAAAAGACAGATGTTTACATGGCTCCAGAAGATGTTTGGTGTATTTTACCTAGGCAAACCTCAAATGCATCAATTTTTGAAAAAGAAATCTGCTTCTAAGTAGACACCATTGTTCTTTTTATCCATTTACATCTGTACAGTAACAACACAAAACCTAGATCTAGCCTCAGATCTCTATTTAGCAGGACAGACCACTTAGGAATATCACCGGATAGTATTTGTACAGTGAACATACTCATGCACTAGCTATGTATAGATGGTTAACCATCTACAGTTTATTCTCTCAATTAACTTACTTTCTGAAAATCCAATCAAATGTGAATTGAAGCAAGACACTTGACAAGTCATCTTTATAGACTCCAGAACCAAGCTTGTGGGCTTTGTACCATAACCCTCTACATGTAAATGTAAGCTGTTATGAGGTAGACTAACTGACCAAAGTTACTGACCACCTATTATTAAGCTGTTTATTAAATTGGAGCCTTTTCCCCTAATACTCCAACCTTAGGCTCCCCCTGCAGGTATCAGCTTATTTTCTACCTTATTTCAGCATAAAGATTATACTCTGTGTTCCAGTAGCCTTTGTAGCATTCACTCTGACCTATTAGTTTAAATAGAACACAACCCAAACCATAGCTAACATTATTTTAATCATGACTGCACCTGGGAAGCCTAGTCAGAGACCTGAGCTTTGTAACATGCTCTGCATTCACAAACACAACATTGCCATAAAAGCAAGACATCAGCTGTGTACAGACAAATTCCATGTTGTGCTGGATAGTTCAGTCCAGTTTCATAAAGCCAACTGCTAAAAGCATAAATCTACTCTAGCAGTCATTGCTTTTTACTACTGCTCCTCCATCTCCCTTTCCTGGGAACTGCATTGCTCTAACTTTGTATTTGCAAGCCATAACCGTCGTAGACTTAGGTCTGATAGGTAATCTTGCCAGCAGCACAGGCATAAAAGCTAGGAGACATTCATCTGCAAGCTTCCTTGCTGGATGCTGGCACATCCTTGGGCGCATAAACATGAGAACATAAGAGCTTCTTAGGTACTAGCCTCACTGGTTCCTAGGTTCACTAGTTGGTATGCAGATGTGTTGTAGGTATTGTAACACACCTCCTCCAGGATCATTGAAACTCCATTTGGTTAAGTTCAGAAATGCTTTCTGGAAGAGTATTCTAACTGGCTATGACTGCATTTCAAGACAAAAGCAAAGGCTTTTGCAGTAACAGAGACTCAAGAGGATCAGATACTTGAATGCTTACATTTGTTACCTTTTTACCATTTCAATGATTAAAACTGTTATTCTGAAGGAAATATATAAAGAAATGGAGCACATAATAATTCATTATACTTAATTTCCAAGCAATAACATTACCTCTAAACCCATATGTTATTTGCATTGTTTTAAAATATTTACACACAATACTGAAAAGGCTTCTGATTGAATAGGTACAAATACGGCACAAAGTTTTCCATCATTCAGTACTTTGACAGACTGTGGACAAGAGAGACCTACAAAAGCATATTCTCTTCTTAATGCAAAATGCATTTTTGGCCAAAAGCCTAAAGGAATCACATCAGTAAAAGAAGCACATCATCTGACATTACAAAAAATTCCTTTTCCATTTCTCAAGGCTTCCAGAAAAAAAAACAAGCAACTAACTGCTAGTGCCATAATGCCAGCTCAAATTCCCTCTTCCGGCCTGTGCTTTAATACTTTGTGTTTCTGCTTATAGTAGTTTACAAGTCTGCTCTTTCCAACCACTGTTGCTGTTAGTGAGACACTCCTTCCACAAGGTTTCCGCTGATACTAAAGGCAAATACATCCAAACATGTAGCTGTCATTAAAGACATCCAGAAGATAGGATGTTTGGCCGGCAGGTCTTTGGGCTGGGCTACCACTGCCTTAGGTGGCCAGCCAAATGAAGTAGGATCAGTTTTGATTTCACCTAGGAAATCAAAGCTAGTAGAAGCAAGACAGATAGCTGGCAGCAAAGAAATTATGCAGACATTTTATACAAGTAATTAACTACTATTAAACTACATTGAGTATTAGAATGATTCCTAATGAGCTACTTTTAAGGAAAGTGGAAAATACTCATTTTTTTGGTTAAGACAACACTGCACACAAAATCTTTCCACACAGAGGATTACAGTATACAAGAATCTGCTAATCAGAAATCTTAAGCTTTGAAGCTCTACCCTCTCAACATAAAATTGTTAGGTTAAAAAGGAAGTATTTTGTACCAAAAAGAAATGAGTCCCCTTAACGAGGATTCTGGAAGCTCATCTCAGTTTTCAAAATTCCATAAGCTTTATGTAAAGTAAATGTTTTCCAGTGACAGTTTTCATAAATTAAACAGAAACACTGGCCAAGACAACTCTAAGTAATGGTTCTGAGTAGTGAATGAGCTTGGAGAAAGATCCAAGTATCTCAAATGTTACCCAGTTTAATGGAATCTCTGGTGGCACCCTCTTCTGTTATAATTAGCCAGTGATAACAGGAACTATGCATGTTATAAGATCCCTGGAACATCTACAGAAGATCCTTTTACTTCTTCCCCACGTAAGCAAAGTATTTTTAGCTTCTTTCAGTGAATAAAAGTAAAGCCATCACGCAATATGCTAGCTTTCTGCTTAACGTATCAAGTGTTCTGTACTCCACTGTAGTTAAGTGATTACAGGATTAAACAGAAAAAGAGTAGTCTCATTTTACCATAGATATTCAATCAGTACACATTTAATGTCATATGTGGTGACCTCTCAGCCTTTCTACATCAATGGTTTTTGGATTTCATCTAGTAACAAATTGTTGCAAGCCTCAGAGACCATCAAGAGATACGACTTCTGCCTTAGAAAAGCAGACAGGCCCCCTGACAAATTTCCTTCTAGACCAAGACGTTCAAAGAGACCCAAGGCATATGCAAAGCAGATGTTCTTGGTGTAGCATATAAATGTGCATGCTATTTCTATTAGGGCATATCCATATGAGGTGACTGACTGGAATACAGGATAGTACTGACTAGAAATCATCCAAGCCCTGTTTACATTAGGAAATCATATTTTACTGTTGGCAGATGATATCGGAACATGCCTGGTTTACATACATGTTTTCTCTCTGTAGCCTTCAGAGATTTTGCAGCATAGTAGAAGAGCTGAGTTCCACATAGTGCTACCCAGTACTTTGTCCAAGATGCTACCTGAATAGAAAAGAGGAAAAAAAAAGAGCAAAAAACGTCCAACAGGTAAGTGGAATGTTTCATAATGTCAAGCTGTGATATAGCAGGCATCATCCTGCAATAACCCAACAGCACCGTCTGGCCAAACCAACGGTCACATATCCAAAACTGCCCTCTTTTTTCTACTGTATATATTGCCATAAGGTATCCTCCTCATACTGTCCATGAATGTGTGTTTTGATTTATAATTCATAATCCAGCATTTGCAATGTAAATGCTAAGGGTTATTACTTATTGATAAGTTGTTAGTATCCACCCAACATTCTGAAAGACAAAACATGCTCCTCTCTTTGAAAGTTATCAGGAACTGTAGGAAATTTTATCTAGCGCTACTCTTCTACTATACTCCCTAGATGACAGGTATAGCTTGTGAACTGAATAAATCCACCAAAAAGAAGAACACAGACTCCAGCAGTGACCCTTAACTAGCAAGACAGAGGAGATATCAGACACTTGAATTAGCTGCACAATGGCTCTTTTATTGTGTTTGTAACTGGGCAAAAGGAAGAAGGGGAGAAAATTACATTTATAAAAAACTTACTGTAGGTTTTTTGCCTTCTTTCAACAAAGTCTTCCTTCTGAGAACACCTTGAATAGTAACTGCTCCTGGATACAAATGAACAGCCAAATCTTCAGATTCTAGGGAGCTGAAAAGAGCATGTGAAGACTTGTGTGAAAAGTATAAAGTAGTTTTCCAATTGTTACCGCAAACGAAAACCAACATCTGTATTGTGATTTAGAAATGCCAACTTTTTATTTATTGGACTTTGTTGTGGAAAAGGACTTTAGCTGTTACACAGAATTGCTGTTGTGGAATTTATGCTCACAAGCAAGAGTGATCAGAAAATTAATTAGCCAAGCAGGTAATCCTTAATTAAAAACTTAAAACTCAAGATATCTGAAATACAAGGACAATTTAAAAAACCCAATGTTTGAAATACGTCCACACAGTTGTTGTACGTGTTAAAACCTCTCCTTCAGCCCTTGCAAGAAAGATTATTTTTTTGTTAGAAACACTGGAATGATTAGCACGTCAAAACCAAAGCACAGCTCAAACATGCACAATCTTTAAGAGGAGTGGGCAGGAGCAGTAATAAAGAGTAGAAACCCAAACCACAGCTTTAAGGTGTTTTAATGCACCTGGTGCTCTACTAATCATCTGCCCTACATAGGATTTAAGAGAAATGGGACAAAACAAATGCCAGGTACAGCACAGTGAAAAGAAAACTTAGCTCTATTAAAATTACAAAGCTGATTGGCTTGTAAAGCATTTTCCGTGAGAAAAAAAAATTAAACAACAGGAATCATTTCTCTAAATGTCAATCACAGCTTGTAAATAAACTGATGAACCCAGCAGCTTTGTATCAGAGCCAAAAAAAAAAAAAAAAAAATAATCAAACAGTGCCTGAAATTTGTTTTTAATTAAACCAGGATTTGCTGTTACATCCATCCTAACATTCTTGGACTTTCAAAGTGAATTGGAAATCTAGAAAACATTTTCATTGCAGCACCAACTAAAAATGATATGAAGACAGTTTTGGACATTGGTAGAGGTGACCATGAGTTTAATTCAGTGAGACAAAGTTTGCTTCTTAACATGAAAAACATTCCATGGTTAATGGCTCTCTATTTCCCTACTCCAGTGCCAGCTGGTAGGAGTCAACTGGCATCTTAATGAAAATAATCAGTTTTATTACCCTGTCAGCTTGCAAATAATACTATATATAATAAATTTGAGCCAACTTTAACATGTTGCTCATTTTAGGCAGACCTTTGATTTCAGGGAAGCGGGGAAAAGAAATTCAGTAGAACTGCCAGCAAAGCAAACATGTTGAATGTCATCTATCAGCACAAGAAGCAGCTTTGTCATCCACGTGGGAATGACCAACATTGCTACACAGCGACAGGTAGTTAAAAAGCTACCTGTGGCAAAATATCTTTAATCCTTGATATCAAGATCCAATGGTTCACAATTTGGCTTTGGAGACCGGAATGACCAAAAGCCCTTATGATGAAACAGTTTATGTCACAGAAGAGGGAAAGCTTGAAGTTTGAAGAAAAAGGTCTCTACCTTTATTTTGACACATAAGTTAGAAAGATAACAACAGAAAACACCCACTTAATTATTAAACCAAACCAAATCACCAACACCAGAGGGAAAGTTTGACACCTCTGTGTGCAGTGGGGATTGTACCTGCTGGCCTTCATGTGGCCTCGATAGCCATTTCGTGACACTCTTGTCCCCGGACCGAGAGAATGGTACAACCTGTTCCTGTTGGATTCCATTATAAATTGTCCATGTTACACACACAAACAGCACCACTGCTAAAACAGCACAGCATTTATTCTTTTGAGGGTGCAAATCACAAAGTCACTTCTTCCACGTGAGAAACCGAGGATAATTTTATCTAGAAAAATGCATGCAGGGTAGATACCACAGGTGGTTTATTTCATCAGATATTCTTTCTGGCGGAACTCAATACTGAAATGCTTTAGTGGCAGTGAAGAGAAATTAATTTTGAGAACAAAGTCTGCATTTACTTCTTGGAGATTAAACCAATGCAAAAGAGCCACATTAATAAAACTTGTCTTTAAACTCTGACTCTAGGTGTTACTACAAAAATGGTTTCAACTTCTATGAGTATGCACACACACAATTAAAGGAATTAAAGGCACTGTCAAGAGATGACACTGTTTAAAATAGTGGTTGTATCAAGTAACATGAAAATAAGCTAAGCGGTATTTTAATTTCCCAGTTCACATAAGCTTTAAACTTCAAGTTTCATATTTCAGAGTCCTTAACCTGATCCACGTTGTTATCCCTAGCCAGGACTTGAGTGATAGACCTGCCTTTTGAATATTGTGCTCTGCCCCACACACCCTTGTGTTTCTGGATCAGATCCCTTAGGTGACTGAATTCCATGTAAGTCAACAGAAGCACAGGTACTCTATCCTCAGCTCCTGTTTTTTATGGGTTTCTAGTTGCTCGTGTTATGCTTAAAAATAGAAAACCAGCCCTGACTCTGCAGAAGCAGGCAGTTAAGTACAAGCCTATGAGAATTTTACAAGCAAAATCTCCTGCACAGTATAATCCAACAGTTTGTCACCTGTGAGAGGGGCTTTGCAGCAGCTGGAAAGTTGTTGGTATATGGATAGGGCAGCGTTTCTCAGAATGGGAAACCTCAACAAGCAGCATTGCTGTGTTTCAATCTGAACTCAGAACAGCAAACAGCAGGCAAAAAAACAGGTTTAAAGAAAGGACAAAGATAGCAACACGAAAGGAGAATGAGGTTTTTTTGTAATTGAGGCTTGATTTTGCAATTTTTAATTTTTTTTTTTTTTTAAAAGGAGCTCAAACTACTGCAAGAAGAAATATCGGAGAGATATTAATGATTTAAATGTCACTTTGTCTAGTGTCCTTGCCATGATGTAACTGTCAGGACTTTAATTCCAAGTCCTTTAAGTAATTTTGATTAGCCTAAAAGGACACTTCAATGCTGAAAGCGCTTTCTGAGGTTTCTGTTGCACTTTAAACCAATCAGAGACTCTAATTCTCATTCCTTCTGGATTTCCCAGTTATGAACAACAAGGGAGCCAGGAAAGCCAAGAATACTTGTCACAATTCCTTCTGCACCTGAAGAATCTGTGTGGAGTATCTAATTTCTGATAGGCACATGATGCATATTTAATTATAGAATGGTTCGGCCTAGAAAGGACCTTAAACATCACCTAGTCCTAACCACCCTGCCACGGGCCGGGCCACCTCCTACTAGACCAGGAAAGCCCTTCTCCCCAAAGATCCTATTCCTAAACCACTGGCAAATACTGAATTCCCACTTGCACTCACTTAAAAAGTCTCTTTTGAAGAATGGGAACCCACTCTACAGATCAAAAGTAGCGAGATACTCTCTCTACTTATCATACATTTTCTTATTTGCATGTCAGTGTACTACCTATTAAATTCCGAAACATGCTTTATCATCTTATAAACCAAGGAACAGATGTAAGGTTTCACACATGATGCTTTCAACGTCTGTAAGGAATTCAATCCCTCTTCCTGGAAGCAGGAGAAAGAATTTATCCTGTGTGCTGGTTTAAGTCCTGAAACACAGACAACTACAAACAGTAGTTATGAAAGGACAGAATAAAGTACTGAAGGCAAGTGGAATCTGTAAGAGGAAGAAGCATCTTCTGGCATAAATTGTTAGACACGTGGCAAACCTTTTAACTGGGGGAAAGTCTGGGCCAGTCAGTTCTCATTAAGACAGGGATGAAAAACCTCTGCTTTGTCTCAGAGGTCCACACAACAATTCTGGAGAGTGTTACCATGAGCTAAAGCCTGAGGCTTAATAAATTTTTTAAGTTTCTTACGCTACTTGAGGTAAAAATATTCAGTTTGCCCTTTTGTCTAAAGCTTTTCCATATAACTCCTTAGCTTTGAGAAATAACCTGAACTTGATGAATTCCAGAAGCAGGGAAGGTAAAGCAAGGAGACCTTTTAAATGCTGAAGGTTGCATCTCATAGAGAACATAGAAGTTAGAGATTTTTCTTCTGGCCCAATTTTCTTTCTAAGCTTATGGGGAATGCTCTTATTGCTTACACAATGGAATCATGAGGGCATTACCTCATGTATGTAATCATATTTATAGCATGACCTATCAAACAGTTCACCTTTGGCACAGAGAAATTTTCAAAGATTTCTTTCAAAAAGCAACACACAAGCTCACCAAATTCAAACTGTGGTAACGGCTCCCAAGCACAAAGAAAAAGTTCTTTCACAAAAATTTCTACAAGACATGTCCTCAAAGCACTGTAGGAGAAGTCATCCATGGAAATATTGAAGCTGATGAATCACCTGAAATTGAGCTAGAGAAGCAAGCTACTTATTTGGCTGTGGGAAGATGAAATTTCCACCTTTTACTGAAACTACAGCTTCTAGTCTTTTTCCACATTTCTTGTCTTTTCCCATCTATTTGTACAACATGGGAAAGGATTGAAGTGGCCAGTGTCACCTGAGCATTTGCAAGCATTGGATAAGGAGTAACATTTAATTTTGGACCACAAAATCAGACATTAGCAAAGGGCATTTTTGTGTATACTCATGTAACAAGGGTAAGCAACAGTGAACTGAAGATCAGTTGAGAGAGACTGTAACAGGTAAAAATGGCAGTTACAAGAACAAAGGGATCAGGAATGGGTGAAATCTCAGTAAGAGTGAAAATGAAACCCAGGTAGGTTGTGTGAATAGCATAAACAAAACACAAGAACAGAAAAAACGTTGGGGTTTAATAGTACTCTGGCTGAGCTGTTCAGAAGCACACGTGCAATGAGTAAGGACCTAATTAGACAAAAGCCCTATTAATTACTAGTGAGCAGAAGGCACTTCAATGCTGCTATAACAGGTGCAGTGAACTTGCTACAGTTTATTAATATTCTTACATACAGCAGACTTCTAGATCACTAAAACAGAGCACCATTTTCATACTGTTTAAGTGGTAGTTTTTCTTACCTTTCAAATGCTGGCCAGGAAGTCTCTTCACTGAGTTCAGAACCATCACTGCTACCTTAAAAAAGATAAAAATGAATGATACTTTATTTCATCACCTACAATCTGTCTATTTCAATTATGTTTCTCCTCAGAATATTTAACACCAAATGCATTAAGCAATACTTCACTAAAATGGGAATACTTTGAGAATACTTTTCATTTTGCTTCAGGAATTTCACATAAACTGAAGCAGAAGGTTGAAGGGACAGGGTCTAGGTGCACATTAAGAAGTTGAAGGAGTGCTAATAAATGGAAGAAGCAGTTTAAATGTTTAAAGAACATTCTAAACATAGATTTGTCTGATTAACATGAGAAGTATTTAAAAAGAAAGGTAACTTATTTAAATAATTTCTTATGCAGTCATATATGGTGATGATATAGAGGTGCAAATCTGCAGGAGTGCAAATTCACTGCTTAATCTCTGGATACATGAGAAGCCTCTGCTGATCTGAAAAGACTTAAACAACTTTAAGTTATCTCCCACCTACTATATCAGATCACAACAGTATTTTGTTTCCTTCTGTGCTTCACAAAGTAACTCCATGTTACTGCAAATATTTTACTTTAAACATTCCAAGTAGAGGAAAACCCCAAAATTCAAATATCTGATGCATCCACTCACGGCAGATCTACAAAAACATACAAACTTTACAGTTTCAGTGAATCCCATTAGTCTGAAAACCAGGATTTAAACACAGACACAAGGTAGTGTCACCCGTAGTGTTAAAAACTCAGTAAGTACGTACCAGTATGAAAATACTGTTAAGAGAACTCAGCACCTTCAGTTACTTACAATGTTGAGGCTGTTCTTTCGCTAGCTCTTCACCTTTCAGACTAGACCTGCTTCTGTTCTTTACCTTCTACTTCAAGCCAGCTCCTCAGTTTCTGCCTAATTCAATGTTGGTCTCTGCTAAAAGCCCACCTTTTGGCACACTGACTTGGACAGTTTGCTTTGCCTCTTGAATACCCAGACATGAAAGGAAGACTTCACTTATGACGACGTTCAGACAAACAAAAATGCCAAGTAACATCTAAAGCAATGCACCCTACATAAGGATTCCCACAGAGAAATAAAGGCAGAAAATGGGAACAAATTCCCTGTCATTTTACACAGAACATCAGCAGGAAATAGTGGTGGCCTGGAGATTAAAGCTTCTCTGTACAAAGTAAGTCTGGATATCCACTGAGTAAACAGATAGGAAAGATGGAGACAATAAAAATCCATACAGAGCAGGGTCACAGCCAACAGCCATGAAAATCCCAGCACGAACTGCCTTTATTTGCCAGGCAGTTCAACTTAGATGCCTCTTCTCCACATCAGCTTAACATCCTCTATTTACATAATCTCTGTGGGGTACTAGATAATTTGGTCTCTGCTTATCCTGAACTTTCCCTAAAGGAAGGTCCTAACCTGGTTCATGCTAACATTAACAGTAACAGGAACTTGCAGAAGAAGCTAAGAGACAGAAAATTCATGTTCCAGTGGAGTTACTGGCTCCTAAGCTAAGTAAAAAGGTCTGCAAAAAGGGAAATACAACACTCAACAGGTGACTGTTTTCTAGAAATGCCTTTAAAATTCTAGTACTTACATCTTCAGATCATTGATCCTTAAGCATTCAACTGCTTAGGATGTTACAGAATCATATAGCTTGTCCATAAAAGAAAAGTAGTGTTACCAACACTGCTGTGACTTATACTTCCTCTGGAGCTGTGAGTGCAATGTATCAAAGAGCCACAGTTCCTACAGTTCAGTAAGTGCTGTTTCTACAAGTAAGAACAAATTTAATCTATCAGCAAACATTTTTTGTGCCACAAGGCAAATGAGTAAAAAGTGAATATAATCACAAGTTCTTCTCAGCACAGCTTACATCTGAGCTGTACCATGGAAAAGTTAAGAGGATATGCGGACTGAACTTCATGTTGCTCTTCACACTTTTAAACAGGAATACCACCACCTAGATCATGAAGTATCCCAGGCAAAAGTGGGATACCACTGAACTGGAGTACCCAGACAGAGCCTATCGTCACAGTAGAAATTTTTGCAAAATCACAAATCAAAGCTTGTATTTCCTGGAGGAAGCAACTTGCACTTTAATATTTTAAGCAAATTCTACATCCACATCACAGTGAAAAGTTCAATGATTTACTTACCCAAACAGAAACACAGCTGTGCTCTAAGGCAAAATACAAAGTCTTTTCAAATAAATAAAGTGTGGGGATGAAGAGACAGAATTCAGGGAAAACTTTAAGCAGGTATTTTAGGTACAACCTCCCAGATGATGGTAGTTGAGGAGGAGTTTAAAGTACTGTAATCATTTTAGCAGGAGGAATGACAACTGGGAAGAGAAGTTTCAAGTGTGATGATTTCTCAAGAAAGGGAATGCAGTAACCTGGACTGTTGTGAAGACAAGTGTGAATTTCTTGAACCATCTAAACACCTAAACATCTAAACAAGGAGCAGAAATGAGGGAATAGCATGAATAGGAAGCGAATAATTGGTACTACTGTCAGGCAGTTTTCCAAGCAAATGCAATCACCCAGTATGGCAGGTCCTTGACTGTTTCTAAGAAGGTCTGGTTCAGACCTGTTCAAACAGAGAGTCTCTCCTGTTTGTTTCTATAACCTACTTATTAATTTTGTAATAATTCTGGCTTGAAGGATACATGGGAGGTCAGCTGGTTCAAACCTTCAGTCAAATTTAACTTGATGATCAGACTTCCAGGCAAGGTCTTCAAGAAGGCAGTCTACAGTCTCTGTGTGATCTGTTACTGTGCTTCACAGCCTGCATGTGAAACAAGTTTTCCTTGCACCTAATTGAAACTTTCCTTATTGCTACTTGAAGCAGTTAGTCCTGCAAAATGGTGCAGTAGTTCCTGTTTACCCTAGGTATCCAGCCAACCCTGAAGTTATTAGCAACACTTTGAATCTTACTTATTTAGTTATTAATGCATAGATTTAGCTTTATATTAACAAGAAGTGCAGCTTCAATATGACAGCTCTACTTGATTGAGGCCCATGAGATAAAGCCCACATAATGAGAACCCCTTTGCAATACAGTGTTATGAAGTTGTTTTTTTTTAGTATTTAAAAATAGGCTGATACATTAAAACTTTATCTGAAATGACATTTTGATGGCAACTACATCAGGTTTGCTAAAATAGTTGTATTTCAAAGAGCAAACTAAGTACTCTACAGGAAGATTTAAAAGCCAGTGGTGCTTTTTAAAAATGTAAAAGAGTTGAAAGGTAGTCTTTCAGACAGTGAAAACCCTTGTTATGGTATTGATACAGTAACCAAAGTTAAATGAACTGAAGTGGGGTCATAAAGTTTCCCTTAAAAACGTTCAATCTATACACAAATTGCCAGTTACACTTCTACAAGCAACGTAAAAATTGGAAAGAAGTGGGCCAAACAGCCCATATAGATGATTTAACATCCGTATTTACACAATTAAAAAAAAAAATTAAAGAAAAAAAAAAAGAAGAGGTTGAATTTTAGTAGTTAAGGAGCTCTCTAGCATCTATACTGAGTATCTCTAACAGGATTTTTTAGATTCTAAAAACCTGAGATTTTTGCACAAGAGTTTTGATACTAAAAGAACCTCTTTCCCAAAAAGCATATACCATACATCCCACCCTCCAAAACAAAACAGAGGTGAAAGGAACTGCTTTTAAGCAAACACAGGTAAAATGTCTAGCCAAATTCTGTTCAAACATGAAGTGCACCATTTGACAATCACCTCCACTGGAAACATTTAATTCATTCCATACTTCAAACATACATCACCTTCTTAAATTCTTCTCAAGCACATACTCTATGCTCAAGTTTTTCCATCCACCTTGAGCAGGTCTCTGGGTTAAGCTTAACAACAAATTCTACATAGTGTAAGTCCTTTCTATTAAGAAATAGTCAACACAAATTTGGGACTTTATGTAAGAAGCTGCTTCACACAACGACTATCTTCCTACTTTTCCTTATTGTTAATAAACCTAAAAATCAGAGTTGTGTTTCTATCCTGATGGGGCTCTGAGCAACCTAACCTAGCTGGAGATGTCCCTGCTCACTGCAGGCCAGTTGGATCAGATGACCTTTAGAGGTTCTTTCCAACCCAATGTATTCTATGATTCTCTGATTTTTGCTACGAAATATGAAGGCTTTTTCCTGCCTTAGGAATAACAACAATTGGCAAATGATTTTTTGCTAACTGTGCTGATGATTACCTGGTGTCAGGAGTGTTTACACAGAACTCTACTTCTGCAGCTGAATACAGACAGGAATCTTCTGTTTGCATTTGTAGATGTGCCTACACATATGGCTATGCTACAGCCACACAAACAACACGAGGCTAGGTTCCTAGTTAGGTGATAGGCGATGCCTATACCACTGCAGACCTATTTCCCCTGGTCACGGCATCCACTCACTACTGAAAGTCTGAGGATATTGAATATTTAACACAGGCTTCCTTTATCCAGAAGTTAATCCCCAAAGTTAAACAGGTGTTAATGTAAACAAACCAACCCCAAAGAGTTTAAAAAGTATTCAGACGAAAAATTCTTTCCACTTCTCAAATCTGTGACTGACACTGTCTTGGCTCCAGCTCCACAGTGTTTCCAGAGCTGTAGTCACTAGAGTTGGTGGCTGATCTGATAACTTGAAATTCTAAGGTGAAAACACAAAAAATTGGTGAAGAGGCTCGAACTTCAATTGTTGTAGCACAATACAGCTCAGTTAACATCATGGTGATGGACCCAAGGCTCTGAATGTGGTATTCTCCCTTGTTGAGTTTATGATCATACTGAAAATATTCATGTTTAACCAGTTCATTACCATTTAACTAGTTCATGGTAAACTTTAAACCTTTTCCTTGCTAGCTAACTAAGTAGAAATTGTGAAGACTGGCAAACGACTCAAGCAGTATGATGCAAGAGAATTGACATAAACTTTTAATAGCATCACTGACAATGAGTGAAAAACTAACAAAAGCAAATAATCAAACAGATAAAGATGGGGCAGAAACAGAGGGTTTGCACAACTCTAGCAATTACAAAGCTGCACAGTACATGGCTTAGACCAGACAATATGGATTGGGGAAGAAATGGGGTGCTAGAACTGTATACCCCTCTCCTCTTCTCAATTCCAGGCACCTACAAGTACCTTTTTAACCATAAGTATTACACAGCCTTTATAAATATAAGTAATAAAGTAGTAGTTCACTACAATCCTCACTATCAATACAGACTGGGGGAGGAGGTGATAGAAAGCAGCCCTGTGGGAAAGGACTTGTGGGTGCTGATGGACAAGAAGCTGGACATGAGCAGACAGCTTGCATGTGCAGCCCAGAAGGCCAATCACATCCTGGCCTGCATCAGAAGATGTGTTGCCAGCAGATCCGGAGAGGGGATTCTGTCACTTCGCTCTGGTGAGACCTCTCCTGGAGTACTGCATCCTGGTCCGCAGCCCTCAATATAAGAAGGGCATGTACCTGATGGAATGGGTCCAGAGGAGGGCCACAAAAATAATCAGGGGGTTGGAGCACCTCTGCTATGAAGACAGACTGAGAAAGCTGGGGTTGTTCAGCCTGGAAAAGAGGAGGCTCTGGGGAGACCTAATAGGTGCCTTCCAGTGTCTTCCAGTGCCTGAAGGCGGCCTAGAAGGGGGATGGAGAGAAACTGTTTACAAAGGCCTGTGGTGATAAGACAAGAGGCAATGGCATCAAACTAGAGAAGAGCAGATTTAGACTTGTTCTTTACTAGGAGTAGTTAGGAATAGGTTCTTAACTATGATGGTGAAGGAAGACTGGAACAGGTTGCACAGGGAGGTGGTTGGGGGCCCCATCCCTGGAGATATTCAACGAGAGGCTCAACAGAGTTCTGGGCGACCTGATCTAGTTGAAGATGTCCCTGCTGACTGCAGGAGAAGATGGACAGAGATGACCTTCGGAGGTCCCTTCCAACCCAGACCATTCTACGATTCTAAGAGCAGCACAGGGTATGCCCATTTAGGCAAAAGAACAGGTATCTATATACTCTCTTAAATGGAATATTAAAAAAAAAAAAAAAAAAAAAATTCTGCCTGGAATCCTACCCAAACATTGATCTTCTGACGCAGACTGCTGACTCGGAGTCCTAAACACCTCAACAGTGTATTACAGGGTAAGGAATCAAACAAACATTTGTTATGTAGTTTTCTTCCCTACTGTATAGGCTGCCAAAAAGCTGCAAGTAAAGGCATACACTGTATAGCTACACCTATACCTCATTTGAAGAGAAATATAACCCCTTGTAGAACTCAAGTACTTCAAGATGGTGACTTACTAGAGGAATTCATTAAAATGCATATAACATGCTTACAAGACTATCATATCAGCCAGTTAAGGTTTGAAAATGTTCTGTTCTTACAAAAGGCACTTTCTTCCATTAATTCACACTGATGTAAAATACCTTTCTTTGACTCCACTGCATTTTCTCTGATTACATTAGAATAAAGGCTCAAGTTACGCTCAAGGGATTAGAACACACAAATGAAAACAAATGTTCAAGAGTCTTAGCTTTTCCAGAGCTTTCATCCCTATCATTGTAGATTAGAAAAAATAAGTGGAAAATTGAATAAGTCATTTGAGAAAGAAAATGCTCCAAAGTCAGAAGAGAATTTGCATTCAGCACTGCCATGACCGATCCATCAAAGTGTTTGCTTTGAATTTTTAACCACCTAAGATTACATTCTCAATTTTGGCCAAAGATTTCAGTATTCATACAACAGAAATCTATTCTTAAATGATATACATGGGAGATTGCACCCTTAAAAAAATACCCATCTCGCAGCAAAATGACTTTGCAACCTGTATATTAGGCGCTGTAAGAGAAGAGCAGCGCAGAAGCAATAGTTGAAAAGAGGAGACTATTTTACACTGCCCTTCTATCTCTACAGAATTATTTGGATGATTAGGTATGGGAAACAAATTCAGCTTCAGAAAATAATTTGGTAATGGAGGTGAGCCAAATCCCAAGAAATGGAAATTCAGAACTTCTGAAAACACTAATAAAGTGAGCAGAACACTGCTGCAAAGATACTTAGGAGTACAAGTGAGCAAGAATAGAACACTTTAAAAGTAAAAAAAACCCAGGGAGTATTAGAAAACCATGTATTCTTCAGAGAAGTATTTTATACATAAAATGAAGTTTCGTATTATTTCTGAGTGCACCCACAATCTAGTGAAAGCATCTTAATTTATCCTTCTTCTAGGTGAGGAGGTGATAGTAGGTAAATGCATGCAGGAGAGCAGCTGGTCTGAGTGTGCAGGTGGTTCCTTCCACGCTGGCAAGAGCAATGTTCAGATCTCATCCAGGCAAGCTCACTCTGTTTGAAGAGTGTATACAGGGACCTCACCAAATCAGAGGGACCGCCAAACAAAACTACCTTGTCACTTTAAGACATAATGATAGCAAGTAGTGGCGGTTCTCAGTGCCCACTGCCAAGTAAAAGCATCTGTCCCATTTACTACAAGCAGATATTCTGGACTGTGTGCACAAACCAGACATTTTCAGCAGTATTCATTTGTATTTTCACATGTTATCTGTCAAAAGTCTCTGCAGGCAACAGAACTAAAGCAGGGTTCTAAGGATACAAATCATATAACCTCTTTTTAGCCACCCATCTAAGAATGAGATGAATCACATCCTTGAAGATCTTAATTCTCTATGTGATTATAAAGAGCTCCAAATGACTAGCTCAAGTGCAGCTGTCCAAATTATGACTGTCTGAAACTCAGAAGAGACTACTTCCTCTTGTTACATTCCTGAATTCGAGAACATTTCCCATCTGATATTGTATATGAGTGGTCAAGTGTTTCTTCCTTCTAATCAGGATAGCTTTGGCACTGCTGGAAAGAGATTTCTGACTTGGGTGCAGATAACAAGCACCTATGTAACATAGTAAAATAGCAATAGAACCAGATGTGCATCTCCTTTACTCAAGCAGAATATACGAGTGGCTCCCAAACAGTCCCATAGTTCTAGGAACAAGAACTGTTTTGACCCAAGCACAAGAAATTACTTTAACACGGGATATATCCTTTTTTTTTTTTTTTTTTGAGTTACAGAGTTACAGGTTTTTGCAGAATGTGTTGAACGTATAGGGTCAGCCTCCAGACTCTGAAATGAAGAACACACACAATAAAGATCTCTGACCAGAGCTGTCATGTTTCACATAGTCCTATTTTCAGGAAATCCCATGTCTTAGTCCCTTTCTTCATTGCTACTGCTTTAGGAATCATTCACTGCAAATTAAAACACTCACTTAGCATATCCTTCATAGCTGAAAGATTAATTATGTTGCTGTAATTTTTTTTGTATGCTATAGAATCACATACTAGAATCATTAAGGTTGGAAACAACCTCCAACATCATCAAGTCCAACCACTAGGCACCATTCCCAGAACAGATCATCAGTCTTTCCCAGCACAACACGAACAAAATTGTCCATCACCACTCGAGTGTGTGTTTTTAGTTTAGAGACGCACGCACTGCTGGATTAACTGCTCAGTTTCAGTATGCTTACATGCAGAACAGCATTTCATCCAGCCAAGAATCTCAAACCTGGCGATGCTCTAACTGATCTCTATCACAGATTCAAAGCTTGCATCGCAGAGATAACTGAAGAAATCCGAGGTCTTTGGAGTAGTTGCTCTGTTCACCAGTGGAAAAACAGGCAGTACTTTGATGAATCGTAGTAACATGGCTATGGATTCCTTTACTGAAGTGTCAATGGGGTACAGTAACCTGGTAACAGCAAGGGCAACTCCAGCATGAGGCCTGATAAAAAAAAATGTAGGAACTCCCATGCTCTGATGATTCAGAAAGCGCACTGTAATGGTACAGGGCTGCATACAAACACCCTACAGACACTGCTGTTACCTTGCTGCTTGTTTGACATTTGATGTGGAGGCAGATTATATCGGATCATCCAATATCAAAGGATTGGAAAGGTTTGAAGACATCTCAGCTCTCCAAACACAAGAGTGCTTTAAAGTCTTCTTTAAGGTCACGTTCAAGGTGCTGGCATAGCAAAAAGACTGTCCATGTTTTGAAGGGGACTCATTTATCCCAAAGGTTAACTCCTATATAGGCTTATACCCAAGAAGTAGTCATCCTGTTCCTAGAGTAGCAGGTTTAAATCCACATTTATGGGCAAGGGGAGGAATAACACTCCTTTCAGTACACATTCAGAAGAAGTTTTCCTGACCATCTTTTGAAGTTGTGTTGTAGAATACTGTAAACCTCCTCTCTGCTCCAGTGACTGTACTATTTCCAAGTACTGAGTAAACAGACTACTTCAAACATGACGGAGGAACTTAGCAGCTTCAATCAACTTCCTGAAATCCTGCTGAAGCAGCAGGACAGAATGCCAGAAAACTTACATTTCCAATAATTCTTCAGTAATGGATACTGAAAGCCTCCGGAACTTAACTCTCTTCCTCCATACTTACTTCTAGCATCTCTACTAATATTTGGTGTCATTCAAAATCTTGTAATTGAGAAGCAGCAAAAATAACAACGATTTTACACTGTCAAAACAGCAATAAAACTAAAGCATGTGAGTATGGGGAAGCTGGAGGGGGAAGGGATTGGGAGAGGGCAAGTTCTAATCACAAACGCTGATCTCACACAAAGTGCATGAAGTTGGTATTTTACAAATTATTTATGAAAAGTGGCAACTTGATGCAACTTGCAAGGGCAACTACATCAGGTCCATAGTCATGTTGGAGCTAAATGGAGCCGAAACATTCCGAGGTGACACAAAGCACAAAAATCCTGTGGATTCCAAAATCTCTAAGTGACTGGTTCTTAACTGTACCTCATGAAAAAACTGCCTGTCAGCTGTAGCAAACCTTCCTTGGAGGTAAGTAAATAATTTGTCCTGGTAAAAAGGATAAACTGCAGAGAAGTTCAGAAATGCTTAGAAAACAGTACGGAAAAAACCCCGCCCCAAGAAAAGGGCAATGCTAGTTCTTAACCAAGGTGACCAAAGTTTGGTTCTCCTGTACTCTGCAACCCCTGAGAATAAAAGCTGTTTGCATGTTGATGAGGAGCACCCTTCCTGATGGATGAAATGGCAAACTTTGCTACAGGAGAGAACCTGTAGCAACAGACAAGTAATAGTGAAAGCCTCCTTATATGAACAGGTTCAAGCTACCTTGGTTCAAGCTAATTCCACCGATCTACTTATTAACATATGATCTTTTTACACTACTGCCTCTAGGTATGTAACTTTTTCCATATGAAAAATATACTTAGTGTTTCCTCAGAATATGGCCTTCTCCTCAATAAAATGTATTAAGAGCTCCTGAAAACAGTGTAATTGTAAACTGTGTGACCTTGTTTTTCCTCCACAAAGTCTAAAAAGCAAAACTGTTTTAAAAACAAACTTACCCAAACAAATGAGTAACACTACAAAAATATTTTATTACCATAAATGTAAAAAACCTGAATGCTGTTGAATTCTATCATGCTAACAAGAGGCTGAATTTCTCAACCCTGGCTGAAGTGAAGTGGATCTGAGGGGCAGTTACCCTGACCTCCCTTCACTTCAAAGATCTGTCCACAACAGAAAAAAAGAGCAACTGCCATCAGATAAGAAACTCAGGAAGCAGAAATTCTCAAAAGAAGATACTTTAAATATTTGAAGATAAATAACTCACCAAAATGAAGCAGATCCCAATACTTTGAAGTAACTAAAAGTTAAATTGATATTGACTCCTGTAGCTGGAAATGCTGCTCTTAAAGACTGTCAGAAAATTCCATGTCCTGCTGTCAGTTCAAAGTGGCATTTTAAAGAGAAATTCTGCCCCAAGGCATTTCTAAGTTGGAATGATTTGGAAGAAGGGGAAGAAAATTAGCGAATGGTGCCCTGCATTTGCCTGCATTCCCCCCAAGGAAGAGGAAGAGTATCAGAGGTTGTTAAAAGGATATATAAATAGTGCTTTTTTATAATGTCAGTTGATCCTGTATAAATGATGCTGCCCTTCTTCACAGGCATTTCTTAAATCTATTCCAAACTGGAACTGGTATTTTAGTACCACAGTAACCAGCTAATTATGCTACAGTTTTTATTATGAGATCACACACTACACAAGTATGTTTAGAGTTCCTACCTATTGAAATTCCACTAGAAAGGGTGGAGCTTTCTGCCTGCCCTCGGGATGGGACGTGAGGCTCCATGACGCTGTCATCCAGTAGATGTCTTGATCCTGCGTTGGGGAATGTTGCACTTTTGAATTCAGCTGTATTCATCTTGTGTATGAAACTGGAAATGAAGAGGGGTAAAAACTGTGGCAACACTATCTTCAGCAAGTTTCAAAAGTTGTTGCTTTAACATCCCAAAGGACTGTACCCAGTGCCATTCTGAATATCAAACTAAATCATGACTGAAGTCATAGGTACTATCTATAGAAACTGGTTGTCTTAAAACTGCACAGTGCTCCTGGAGCAGTCAGGACTAGTTTAAAAATTACTTTCAATATCCTAAGGTATTTTTGCCTTACTCTAACACTTAAATAATTGAACTTCAGAATTGCATTCTAGCTCATTAAAGGTAAAATTCCACAATCTAAATCAAGAGATTACTGAGTAGCTACAGTCTTGCATTTTGAAAAGCTGATAAGGGAATTGCTGATACTGTGAGCAAGACAAGACTTAGAAGTACACATATGTATTTGTATATAAAAAATGGCAACAAACAAGGTGCATACAAAAAACAACAACATCTGAAGCCATCGCTATACAAAGTTATATGAAAGTCTGTAAAGAAGGCCTCTCTTTAAAAATATCAATGAAATAATTATTTCAGTTTGAAAGAACTATGCTGGCACAGAGTTGCTGAGGGTGATAATTTCATCATGCAGGAAGAGCATAATTTGGCTAACTCATTGGCTGTTCTCATCCCGACAGCCACACAGTCTTCTTATTTTGAATAATTATCTTAGGTTGGGACTATAACTACTGCTGTAGTTCTGAGTTTATTCTCTTGCCACAAACTGGTCTCTAAGTGATGTACTGTGTACAAATCATGTTATGTTTTAAAAACAAAGCTTTTGTATATAAAGATGATGCATCACAAAGCTTAGGATTTTCAGTTTATACAAAATGCTGACTTGTATCCCAGGCTGTGACATTTCCTGTGCCCATGTGGTATCAGGTTCCTAGGTGAAGGGGGTGTTGGTGGCAGCAAGGCTCCTTCTGCTGCAGCATTTTTCCGTCCACTTTGTGGAGAAGCTCCAACTTCAGAGCCTGGGAACAGAAGAGACATTACTCCTGAGTTACTTCAGAACTACTGTCAGGGTTACATCTCATAAAATCATGGAAGAGCTGCACAGAACTTCGTGAACTCAATTTGTAAGAGACAGAACGTAATAAAACACACTGATGTATCAAAGCCCCTGTGCTTTAGGTTCTTTGCACAGCATCAAAACCAAATACACTTATTTCAAATAGATAAGCTAATTAAAAAGTTTTTTTAAAGTCCTAAAGGTTCCTGAATTAGCTACACCGGCATTAAATGGGTCCCACTGATTCTACGTTTTGAAACTCCTGCCTCTTGGCACTGATCAAAAATCATGTACATTTGTGGAATTTTATTATACCATAAAAAGCTTAGAAGAAGGCCCTTCTGTCTAGACACAACAAAGAATGAATATTTAATAGCTCTTCACCCCAAATGACACTAACAAGTTAGTGCCACAATACATACAAGAACCTAAAATCTGGACTCAATTCCTTGAAAGAATTCCTTTACAGATCACCTTTAGACATTTTATTACAAATACACAGTGTTTATACTTCACACTTCTTTATGACCCTCAGGCAAATACCTTCCATCTCCATGACTCAAAAATAATGCATTTGACAACCTCAAGTCTTCCCACATCTATAGGCATTTACCTACTAAATCTTCTCTGGAAGCAGCAGAGTGGGGGGTGCTGGTCCCTGGTTCTATCTTTAATGAAAGTCTGCATTAAAGAAACATGAAAAATTATTTTATCAGGAAATAGAAGCACAGAAAACTAAGTTTTGGAAAGATTATTTCTGTACATTTACAGCTGAAAGCTGCATCTTTCTGTAACTCCAAGAAATTATATAAACTCACGCACACATTATCTCTAAATGTTTTAGTCTTGCATAACCCTTGTACTGCAACAGGGAAAAAAGGTAGTTAATGAGTTTATTGCTTTGGTTCACGTAGACCAGCTGAGGTTTGCAACACCATGGCTGAAGGAGAACCAGGCTCAAGAGCAAACCCTTGGCTCTGGTGCATCCCTGGAGCCTCTCCTGCACCAGGAGCCTGATTCAGCTGGCATAGCCAGCCACAAGCTGCCAAAGCTCCACCAGTTGCCATCTTCACTGAGCAAAGCTTCACGTGAGCTGTTAGGAAGGTGTGGCAAAGTCAAGCTGTGGAAGGAGCAAGGGATGAGTGTTGGCATCAGCCACACACACAAAACAGGACTTCCACAGCCCTGGGACTACTGAGTAGATAGATGAAACTCAGTGATGCCACCACTACTCTAGCACAAAAACTAGGAAGAATAAAAGGTATACAACTGCACCCTCCCATCCTTGCTAAAATATTTCTACTTACTACACTTCATATTTAAAATTTTCCTATAAAGTGCTCTACTGTGCCAAGCCTTTTGTCTTTACTGGTATTAAAAGCCAAAATTCCTCCTTCTTGCATTTTGGAAAATCCATTATCAACTTGACTGCATCCATAATTCAAGCCTCTTCTATAGCAGGCACTTTTTAATGCCATTTCCAACAGAATCACAAAGAAGGCAGACTCCAGGAGCTGAAAATTCCAGGAAGATCATGCATATCTTGTCCATAGTTTGCAGAACTAGAATCTTTGAAATGATCAGGGTTGGAAAAACATCTACTTCATTTTGGGGAGAAAAAGTTTAAAATTTGACAGCTTCTCTTTCTCTTCCATCCCCAAACAATCTAGCAATGTTTCATTATAATTGTAAAATAGATTTTTAAAAAATAAAACAAAATTCTTAAGGAAAAGAAAACATATTCAAGTTACAATGGCTCTTCTCAAACTTCAGCCTTTTTCAGATACTTTAGGGGGCAAAAAAATAAATATAATAGTAAGAATAATTCTTCAAAAGGACAGCCCTTCTCCATGGAAAAAAAACCTCATTTTTTGGAGACATGCAAATTCCACAGGTGCAAAAATAGACTTTCTGAATATCAGCCATGTTTCTGCATGAGGTGCAATTGTCTCCATTCATTTCTCTGCTCTCAAAACGTGGCTTGTGCAGGATGAAGCAACAAAATTCCCACCAGCAGCAAGTCCTACCTAGTGAAGGCTAAGGAACATGGAGTGCTGAATTCATGAAACCAATATGCCAGTAAGAAGCAGACACTGCAGTTGAGAAATCTGGGTTTGGTGGTGGCTTTTTTGATTTCAAATATCTGATCAGAGAGCTTTACTCTCAAGTGATAGGCAAGCAGTACTTTCAAAACCAGGCTATAGAAGACTTCAGGAAGAAGAGAAGTCAGATGCTTGCATACAGACACGCAGGGAAACAATTGACAAACCTCAGAAGGCAAGCAGAGTGTCTGAGCCCTCAGTAGCCATCTTTGTGATACACTGAAGGGTGCCTATTTGCTGTCTTTTAGTAAATCCAGGTTAGAGGTATAAAATGGCAAAGAGTATCTGTTCCTCCAGTAAGCATACCCTTCCCACCATTCCAAGACAGCTACACAAGCAACCAATTCAACACAACTGAGGTGACAACCTTCCCAGGTGGGCAGGATGGGAATGGGTGGGGAACCTCCTCAAGCAGATCAGGCAATGAACAAAAACTTTCTTCATATGTAACAGACTTGCTTTAGGTTTTTTCCTATCTTCAGGGCTTCTTCCTGTCCCTTGCCAGAGATTTCCCTCTTGAACTTTTGCTGCATGCCAAATCACTTAATACCGGAATAATATTTTAATTAAGGAAGTAGGAACCTCTGTTTTGGGTGGTATGCTGGGAGGAATGGGTGGGGGAAACAGATGGGCAACATCTTGCCTCTCGAAAATGAAACATATAGATTTTACTTAGACTACAGAATCAAGTCAAGAGATAAAATGAAAGTGAAACATATATGGAATTGAAAATATTAAGTCAGACATAAGAATGAATATGGGACTGGATGCACAGATGACTTTGTTCTGATGAAAGATGACATAAATTACCTCCAGTTATGACTTCCACGTTATTGACAGAATAGCATTACATGTGAGCCAGGAGAACAGTCTTCAATAAATGGTTAGAGACCTGCAGATCTAATCTACAGATCAGGCCTAAAATCTAGGGCTTGATGCAGTCAGGCAGAGGAGGAGAGAGATATGCCATCCACCAGAATGAAAATTGTCTTGAGCTTAGGACTTTGCTGTAACCTAACTACTTGCAAATGGTGCATCTGGGACACACAATCCCCTGACAGAAGAGCAATCTTAGAAGTGACAGGCTTTGTGTTCTGAATGTTATTTTGTAAGAAGTTACAGTCAATTAAAGTGTTTCATACTTACTTGTAATTGTCATCTTCTACAAACTTTTGTAGTTCTTCTATGTACTGAACTGAGTTTAGGTATTTTTGGACATGAGGCAACAAAGGAATATCTGGAGAATAGATGATATCCATTATCACTGTAACATTCATTGCTAAGCAAAGTTACTTTCCAGAAAATATTTAAACAGAATCAGGTCTCTTGCCTTTTTATGTGAGATGGAGATACAAACTATAGTCCCTACTGATGTGGAAATGTTTCTGCTTCACTGCAATTCTCACATGATGGGTTGACATTCCCCACACCCTTAAAGCCAGGTATGGACCCTCCAAGAACTGCTCTGCTTATCACAGCACACACAAGGGAAAAGTGGAAGCGTGCCCTTGGCTGAAGTGAAGACCAGGACTTGGAACTTGGAGGGTTCCGAGGACTCCTTCACAGCCCACATTCTCATTATATTGAGCTTCCAGGGAAGCCAGAGTCTTGTGCTAATTCACATTCCACCATCATAAACGCAGACTTAAAACTTTACTAGAACTTGAAGAGGCTTGTGAGGGAGACCACCTTTGAAGAAAATATACATTGCCTGATCTATGAATAGAACTATAAATGTCCAAAAGACATGCTGAATGTGTTTTATTATCTCCAGTAAAAGCACTACTCCAAAAGAAATCCTACTATTTTTAGAATTCGAAGTCATAAAATTATAAGACATGGGGATATGCGTTTATAACATACTAGTAAAACTACTCAAGTACAAGATACTCCACATATTTCATCAGAAAATATGTACTGCAATAATGTGCATGATGTAAGAAAAGGGCAATTTTATCCTGTCTACTCAAGGTGACTTTCTGTCCTAACTAACAATACTAGAATAAATGTAGATTTTGATCTAAGAGGGTAAAGGAAAGCATCAGTGCCATTCAAATGCGTTGGGCCTTACTTATGTTGCATTTTAGAAGACAAATATCAAAGCTTTTAAGGTTGTTCTTAATCCTGCAATATTAACACACTAGCTTACCATATTCACACGACTGCTGTAAATCTGAGATAATTCGAAGGATGTTGTTCATTAAATTTGTTCTTTGCTCGCTTTCCAGAATGCTCCCTGTTGATGGGTAGGCAGAGTCAATATACGTCAAGTCTGACAGATAAATACCTGAATAAGAGTAAAATAAAACGTTTCTTTATTTAGTGACTCACACTTAGCAGAAAAACAAATCTCACAAACAACATATTGAAAAATTTTTGCTGTCACTGACTAAAATGCATGCAGGTTGATAACAGTATTACCTCAGGACAGTATTTTGGACGTACCCGAAAAATCATTTTGACAAGACCTCTGAGAGCTTTCAGACCTCAAACTAAAACAGTAATAATGCTTAGAGTTACAGCGAAGTACATCACTGTGCCCTCCTTGTGAGGGATTCAACAGGCACTCTCCTCAGCTGTTTCACCTTCTGTTTTGCCAGTCTTATTTCAGCTCTATTTGCAGATGCTGAGGACACAAGTGCAGCTAGGTTTTCAAATGCAAAATCCCACTCTTCGTACAACAACTCACAGAGGGGATCCCTTCCTCTTGCATTACATTATACATGTACCGGCTGATTTTGTCTTTACAGTGTCATTATTTCTAAACCTGAAAGTAATTACAAGGATATGCACAACTACTCACGAACCTATCTTTTGCCAAATCACCAATTCCCTTGACAAATGTGAAGGATACTAAAACACACAAAGCTAAAATACACGATCAAAATTACCAATGATTTCAGGAAGTCTATTACTTCATTCCTCCAATTAAAAAAAATAACAGAAGGAAAAATCATATTATCTATAAATCTTCAAGCTGAATAGAAACTCAAGTTTCCAGAAACATGGGTAAAGTTAACTAAGTGCACTCAGACTTAAATGTGGTATGAATCCTGCACTGAACACTAATCACAACTCCAAAGACCCAACAGCCTTATAGGCAAGTCTCTTTCACGTCTTCTACCTGCTTTCTTCCTCACTTGCATTGTAACCTTACTACTCTTTCAATCTCATGATCATGTAGAGAGGAAAAATCACCCTCCTTACATACTAACACCATCAAAACTCCACTTATTTTAATTATAAATGCAACTCATTTTCTTTCACCTCATCCAAAGACTAATAGTTTTTGTGTCATGAAACATATCCTGACCAACTCTGCTCTTAAAACTAATTGCTCTTCATCCCCTGCACCTTCCACAAGATATTCAAAATTTAATAGTAGTAATAATAATAAACAAACCACAACCCCCCACAAACTTAAAATATTAAGAGAATAATTTCAGTAACAGGGTATACCTAGAATTATAATTTGCTTCACCTTTCAGCCTTGTGCAACCAAAATCATAACAAGAAATTTGGCCTTACAGGTGGAAGACTATTAATGCAACCTCACAAGAACAGCACTTGTGTTTGTATAGCACCAAACCAGTATGGTCCTCAAATATGAGCTGGGAAACTCTGGGCATTGCTCCAAAATCAACACTTACATGCGTGTGCGCGCACACACACAGAAACAAATTAAAATACTTGTGGTTGAAAGGTGACATATAGAAAAGTGAATAAAAAAGGTATTACACATGATCTGATACACTACTAAATTTCTCCATTTTGAATCAGTATTTAAACAAGGATAATCAGAGCATCAGTCATATTCAATTCTATGCTATCTCAACAACATAAGCTTCTAAGCTTATGACCTAACTTCTCCAAGCAATGTCCAAACAGGCCTTAAAAATCCCGGACCTGATCAGTCTTCCACAGAAAAAAGTACATTATGCTTGCTAATTATAATTAGGGAGATACACTATGACAAAGCACCTGCAATATTATGCAAGTTTTTATAAACTAATGTATTTGTAGGATTATCTTTCTGAATAACCTGATCAATTAAGCACCGATTATCTTTTCTTTAGCTAAATCAAGAACTCTTCGTGTAGAGAACTGTTCTCTTAATACATTTCTGTGGCCTAAAACTTGTTTTGAAAGCCTATTAGGGCAATTCTTTCAAATCTAGTTAGCACATCCTTTGTGTAGAAACCAGAGAAATCAATGAAAACAAATTGAATGCACTTAAACACTGACTATTGACAGCACTAAAAACTGTTCCTCGCAGAGCATAATCTCAGTAGCTTTTGCTACTTCTAACACCAGTCAGATGTTATCAAATACTCTGATACCTATCCAAAATTGTCACACATTGAGTTTTAATGTTTTCCACATGTATTGGCGACTTCATACATTTAACAACTGGAACTGTTTCTTATTAAGTGAACGTCAAGAATTGAATGCGACATTTTGTTGAACATTCTTCTAGACTATAAATGGTTCATTTTTCCTGTTGTATCCAGCCAGGCTGCCCCTTTTATTCCCAGCAACACAAATGGAGTTTTATCAGCCTGAAAGAATCTTTCTTCTAAATGAAGCCCAGTACTGTAATAACTTGAAAGGCATCTTTAGGCAGCGTAGTAAAAATGTTTGATTTGTAATTGCCTGCTGAACTCTTGCACAGTCTGTTGCCATATGGTACCCTCCCTTCTACTGGCAAACAATCTTTCCTTGTTCCTAACTTCTCAGCCTCCCTACCCCCTCCTTGTCTGGAGGGTATGGATAGGAAATCCGAAGGAGGAGTTTCTCCTGCTCTCAGTGTGTTCGTGGTGACATCATAGGTGGGCTGAACGTCTAAGTCCAGTGTGTGTTTGTTTAAAAAAAACTGTCCAAAAGTGATGTATATGGAATCTGGGTCAGCTGTAGCTGGTTAGTGCACTTCTGCATGTGAGAGTAAAACACCGTAGTTTCGAAAAACCATTTCTTTCTCTCTTCTGGAATTATACATACTGGAACATTTTTTCTTTTTTCCCTTTTTTTTTTTTTTGTTTGTTTGTTTTTGTTAACGATTAGTTAGCTTGGTTGTTGTATGGAAAAACCAAATTTCTCAACACAGCTTGGATGTAACAGAGAAAGACAAAAGCAGTTTTCAGCTCCAGCTGCAGATTAACAATCAACAGCATCGGGTAATACAGGAAGAAAAAGCAACTTGGCCTCTGGATTTTCCATCTACCACAGAAGCAAAACAGCTGGGAGATTTTTTTCTTGGTAAGTTTTAAAGCTACTTTTACTTGCAAGTTTAATTTTGAGCTATTTGTAAAATTGACATACATCTCCCTCACCATACAATTGTGAAGAAACAAATCTCTCTCAGCTTGAGTAAAGTTTGACAAGTAAAATACAAAGCTCACTTTTGTGGCATTTGGTAGACTTTGGAAACTTGGAAAGAATTAAAAAGCATTCTGCATAAGAGCAAAGACTAACTCGTTCCAGTTGTATGGATGAACAAGCTTCAGCTGTTTAGCAGTAAATCTTCTGTAGGTTTTGTTATTTCGACTACAAAAAAAGAGTTCTACCAGAATCTTTGCTAAATATGTAATCTGGGCATTGTGAATTTATTAATGGGCAATTCTGATCCTACCAGAAAGCAAACTGCAAAAATCGTGTCGATTTCAGGGCAGCTGGATTTCACCCAACACTAGGGCATAAACTAAGCATTACTAGAACTAGAAAATTGATACCTCAATAAAACCACTGTAAAAAGTTGCAAGGAAATCAATGCACATCTGTAAGTAGCAATAATTGTACATTGTTTGAACTAGTTTTATTTATGATGCTTTTGAGCAGCAGAAGTAGTTGTTTGTAGAGCTGTGCAACCAACCAAGAAACCCAAGTCACACATCGATTCAGAATAAATCCAGTTTGTTACACAAACAATTGTGCAGCTGAAAACTGTTGCAGCAGGCACTAATCCCTTCCTTTAACAATTTGTGGAATGACGGGGACGTTAATTGTAGCTCAGTTAAAGAGCAGTTGTTTTCTAAAGATAGGTTCATTTCACAAACATGAAATGCAGCATCCAAGGAAACATTATATTAAGTGGAAAATAGAGGGTTTTGTTACAGTTCTTTGGGGGGAGGGAGGGGGAAGGATGCAGTTGCAAGTCAATGACTTAAACAAGAAAGTTGTTTACAAAGAGAAGTAAAAAAGTAAAGATAAAAAGCAAAACAGAGTTGCCAATACTTGATTTTTCACTTTTCAACTTACTTCATGGTAACATGGAAATTATAATACTATGCAGAACTATGCAGAACAATGGAAGAGAATTACAGTTATGTATTTGCATTGACAAACTCTCAGAAATGTCTGACACACTAAGAGAGAACAAAGAGGGTGATTGCTAAAAAGAGATAAAGTGTTACAGAAGGTAAACTTAATTAAGATTTAGTAGCTAAGGGTCCAAAGCAGTCTTGGACAAACAAGAAAGGTGGATTCTTTCCAAGTTCCTGAGCTCTTTTCCTTACTATCCTTTTGTGCTTCTTTCCATATTAGAGAGAACAATCTAAACAATATCAACAACAAAAACATATGAAGCCTGCATCATGTGCTTCAGACACCAGTCCTCATTCATTTATGATTAGCCAAGGTTTTGATTTATGCTGCTTAGAACAATTCCTAAATCTTTCACAAATGAAACCAGCTGAGTCAATAATTCTAAACCAATAAACTGGCTATGTGCAAGGCTTTAACTCTCCCTCCTCCTTTGCTGCCTCCCAACTTTCAAGTGCAGATTTTGGAAATGCTTATTTTAAAAACAAACAACAGAATACTAATACTATGCTGTTGCCACAAGAATGACCTAAAGTATGATGGAAAATGTGCCATTTACAAGTTTTACTGGCATTTACTTCGAAGAATGGAAATTGGGAGCTTTTAAACTTATTCTAGTAACTACATGGCTTTATCAGATCTTAATTATCATTTTGCTGGGCTTAGGTTTTTTTTTCTTAACATACCTTCCAAGTCCAGTCCTTAAAACTAATACACCAATAAATGAAGCAAATTTTCCTATAGCAAACATCAGTAGATGCTTAATGTTTTCAATATCTGTCTTACAGGGAATTATGGGGCCCCTAAGTAACACATTTCCAAAGGCAAAACACATCATTCCATTGTACCTCCCTGTACCTACCTGTTCAAATGGTGCAGACAAATGTAAAGAAGCCATCACAGGGGAAAAAAACCAAAACAAAACAAAAAAACCCCCACACAACAAACAACAAAACACCCCCCAACACTTCATCACAAAATCTGGAAGTGTTATGATATTTGATTGGGTTCTCAGACTATCCACTATAAGATTCTTCTGCAGAGAATTTCCAAGAACCCACCCTTTTTTCAAGTGCCACATTTTCAATTATTATTTTGAAAGCTTTTTAGATGGCCTTTCCTAAAAGAAATTAGATTCCTGTTAATCTCAGGGAAGCAAAATTCTTGGACTCAATTCATCATGTATCTGACTAACAAAACCCAAAAACTTATTATTCCTGGATCCCAGTCAATACAATTGAAAGAAACCCTGTTATTTTAGCAGAAGCAGACTGACTTGCTGGAAAAGCACTTGTTTATATAGGGGAAAGTAATTTACTGAAGTACAGAAACATATCAAAAACCCAAGAGAACATTTCTCCTGTAATAGGAGTGTTTTCCCCTACCTTGACCATTGTTTCTAATGTTATTGACACAGCTCTAAGCTAAAAAACCACCACACACAAAACCCAAACAAACAACAACCGAAAAACCCAATACAACAAACAAAAAACCACAAATCCACAAATATCTCCCCTTATTTTGAGAAGATCTAGAAGAACATAGATGGTGATTTTAGCTGCTTAGACAAAGCTTAGTAGAAAATGAAGTATGTATAACAATAATATTCCTTTTGGATTAACTGGTATAATGTTGTAAATATCTTTATTCTCAGTATTGTCATTTACTTACTCAAAAATGTCTCCTCTGCTTGTTTTACTTGTTTATAAATGGAGATTTATAGGAGAGGGCACCATTAGTATTTACCACTTCATTTTATTCAGAATATTTATTAAAAAGGATGTGCTGATACTTTATTGTCCATACAAAGGGAATCCTGCGTTCACATTTACCTGCAACACTTCTTTCATCCCATTCAGTCATAACAACCCACACAGCTCGGGCAGAAGCAACTCTGTTCAGCTTTGAATGAACAGATTCCAATTTGTGTTGTGGGGCTCCAAATTCTACATCCTGCTGAACATGAGAATCACAGCAGTATACAAAGAACAAATAGTTTGTTGTGTAGAAAGTTTAATAATGCCAAACATATACTGGCTTCCACATTTCCTCATCCTTGTAACAAATATTTGTAAGTGACACAGTATCTTAGGGGGTAACGCAGCCCATGTTATAGTAATTTTCTCAGTGTAAGTTTATTCTGCTCTTTTAAATTGGAATTTTCTTCCTTTAAACACTTTTCAAAGTAATAAATCGAAGATTAGTTTTGGAAGTGAGTTGGTTTTAGTTTACTTTACTACACTGATTCCCATGCCAAAAAAAACCCAAAAAAAACCCCAAAAAACCAAAACCCAAAAACCAGAAGAAAAGGAATGGCATTAAATGTAAAATGGTATTGAAGCCCTATGTGCAGCTCGGAGTATTTCTGACAAGATGATGATGAAGTCTGTGTTGCTAGGAATGGTTGCACATTTTCTCCTACAGAAGCAATAAAACCTTAGCATGCCAGAATACACATAATGCAACTGCTATAGAAATCTGAGACTCAAAACTGGGTGACAGAACAAAGTGAAAAGTCTATCCTAATTTTAAAAACATGGCAGCTCATAAAGGGTTAAATAACTTACTTTAAACCTATAATATCCGTAATCACAATCTCTCTTGCTTATTTCCCAAGGTAGGTATTTTGCAGCCCCACTCACTACAAACAACTGTAGACTGGTAAGAAAGATTTTAGACTGTGGTTCTGTCTTAAATGTTCCCTGAGCCTCAACCACATTCTCTGAAAGCAGTTATGACACTACCTATACCTGAGAATTTGTGACATAATGTGCCTGATTTAAAAAAAATTAAAATATCCAAAACCTATTTCCTAACTCAAATGTTTGTTATTTTTAGGTCTTACATATTAGACTATCAATCTGTGATATTGTGGATAAACAGTTTGTATTTTTTTAAGCTGCTTGCCCAGAACATCAGGAAATTTCTGAAACAGTATTTTCATTTCCTTTTAAGCTGATTAAGACTCCAGGTAAATATCTTGCTCAGAAACTATTCTTGTAGAACAAGTTAGGCATTAAGCAGCTCAAATGTGCCAAGCAACATAGTAAAATGTTTAATTTTTCAACATCAAAATTTCCATGGAAGCATATAAAAAGTTCCCTGCCAGGCAGATTCTCATCCCTGCTTATCTGAATGTCTTGGTTTAGTATAAGACGTTCTAGGGTATAATCTTCTCCAGTTGTTGCATTTGGTTATGCTACATTAGACCATTTAATTGAATTTTATGGTCTGCCAGCACATACATAGAGACAACTTCAACACAGAAGTGTAAATGTTCAAGATGAACACACACAACATTAAAAGAAATTGAGAAAGCAGAGTGCAGGAGAATACCTGGTCAGTGGGCTCCACTGCAATACATTTGAGTTTGAAAGACTCAATTAAGTTTTAATGTATTTCAGGGGAAAATTGTGCTGCTGTGGGGAAAATCCCCAAGCCATTCATTATTTAACTAACTGTATAGGGTCTTTAAAAACTACCAAGAACTAAAGTGCTATTCACCTTTATAGACTATGAAATAGCTATTATATACTGTGAAAATAGTAAAATACTGGATGTGTACTATGGCTTCATCATCACATCACCTTCTCTGCTGCATCTGCAAACAGTGAACACAAGAGCATTGAAAAATCATTTAGGAGATGTGAAGAAGTTTCAAACTTCAGACAATTATTCAGCTCATCTTTGTCAAGTTAAAATCCACACACAGAGCTGTTTCCCATGTGTTCACTATGATTTATGTGAAAATTTAACCTAATGGACTTCTAACTCTGAGCACTGTTCAAGTGATTAATGTCTAAAATTACCAAACAAAAATACACAATTAGCTTTAGAGAAAAGTGATATTTTTCCTTACCTTTTTTTTTCCCCTTTAAAAAAAAGTTACACTTTCAGCAAAGAAATATTAACAAAACTTTTAACCAAGTTCTGGTTTTGAAAACAAAAATATTTAATACTAAACACCAAAATACTACTAACAGTAAACCATGCAGAAAACAGTTTTTAAATACAAGCTTCCTCCAGGTTTTACATATTCCCTCCATTATGTAGGGTAAGAAATGATTTTCAATGTTTTACTAAAAGCAAGTCTTTTCTTCCCCTTCCAGAAGTGGAGTTAGCAACACAAGCCTCAGTCAACAAAGGGGTTTTAGACAAGAAAGGAGCATTTGACCAAGATTCCTAGATATAACCCCAGACTGCAGAGACAGTATGGTTTCAAGTTTGCAACCACTGCTCTTGGTGAAGCCACTAAAAAAAAAAAAAAANCCCCAAAAAAAAAAAAAAAAAAAAAAAAAAGACTTAATACACTCACTTCGAGGTTGAGCAGACATCATTTGTAATAATAAAGCTAGTAACAGAACTGGGAGAAGTGACCTGACACAGAAGTCACCTTATCATTTGTAAATGTGAATGAGAAGCAACCAGCACAGGCAAGCTTCTCCTTCAGGGTGACTGCTTCAAGACTGCCAAAAGCACTTGAACTTGGCAGGAAGGCTATGAAAATTTCTCTGTTTTTACTTTCTCTTAATCACTTATACAAAGGCCACTGTAAGAGGTCTTGTACAACTGCTAATAATAGTCTGGAAGGGAAAGCCAGATCAGCAGCTGAGATATGAAGAGTGATCTGTTTGGCAAAGCAAGTAAAACATGAAAAATGAGGTTTTTCTCCCCTGAATTAAGTGCTGCCTTTATCATCTCAAATATTTAAAAAACAAAGTTAAACATTAAGTCTCTCTAAAAAAAATCTTGGCTCTTTATCATTTAATTTCAATTCTTTACACAAAGTTAAAAGGAATACAATTATTTTATTTAAAAGGTGATTGAAACACTTCAGTATGTTATTTGTAGTGCTAACACAGCTGATACTTGAGTGTTACTTGGATAAAAGACTTCTCAAATACAACTAGTGTGAATATCAAATATTCATCTCAAAGGGCAACTATGTAGGGGTACACAGTCAGAGTACAGTGTTCTAGGCCTTCCTTATGAATTTTAAGTTACTTCATCATGTAATTTTCAATGTTTAAGACAAATATTATATGTTCATCCGCTACCTAACACCGATGTCCAAATCCAGTATTAGATGTGTGTCTATTTTTCAAGTCTGTATCTGTGTATATATACATATGAAATATGTGTATATATACATTTGAAATGTGTGTATATATGAATAGGTATGTGACATAGGCATAGAACAAATTACATGCCTATATATACATAAAGCTAAAAAAAGGACCAGAAAGCCTTATATAATCCAAATTCCAAAATGTATATACATCTTTTTGAACATACTATCACTCTGTCTCCCTGCTCCCCCTCCATGAACATGCTCTGCACTCACTCTGGATGCTCTGTAATCTTGTGCAATTAACTGCAGTGAGCACAGATCTATGCAAGTCAAATTTACAATGAAAGTGTAATACATGATCTCAGTAGAATATTGTTTCTAACAACCTGCCTATTGCAACAACTTTTCTCCTAAATCCAGTACCTATGTTCCAGAGTTTGCTGCTCAAGTAGAAAGCTATTCTTTGAATCTAATCTAACGGAATCCAATTCCAAGTAACAGATTCCAAAGGCTTGTCTACACAGAATCGCAGAATCATTTTGGTTGGAAGACATCTTTCAGATCATTGAGTCCAATCATTAATCCAGCACTGCCAGCTCACTAAACCATGTCCCTCAGCACTACATCTACATGGCTTTTAAGCCCCTCCAGGGATGGTAAGTGTGTAAGCATGGCAAATCATCATTTTAGGCAGTTTAAGCAGTACAGGAGCCTTAGTTGTGGTCCTAATTCAATGATTTTAATCTTTTGTCTTTTTTGATAGTTTCTTCTGACAGTCCTCACACTTGCCTTAAAATGAAGATATTTAAATGGACTTGTGGTGTACTACTGTTCCTGCTGCTGTCTATCGGGCGCTGTAGAGAACAATCGACACCTAGCAAAACATCCCAGCGGAGGCAGCCTCGTTCGGCAGATGGAGAGGAAGGGAAGAAATGCGGTTACACATTCCTGGTCCCAGAACAAAAAATCACAGGGCCAATCTGTGTGAATACTAATGGGCCAGGTACCGGTAACAGAAAAGATGAAGTGACAAGGATGGACATAGAGAACTTGAAGGATGTGCTGTCCAAGCAGAAGCGGGAGATTGACATTTTGCAATTGGTAGTGGATGTGGATGGAAACATTGTGAATGAAGTAAAACTACTGAGGAAAGAAAGTCGAAACATGAACTCTCGAGTCACCCAACTCTATATGCAGCTCTTGCATGAGATAATTCGAAAGCGTGATAACTCGCTTGAGCTTTCCCAACTGGAAAACAAAGTCCTTAATGTTACAACAGAAATGTTGAAGATGGCAACAAAATACAAGGAGCTTGAAGTGAAATATGCGGCACTAACTGATCTTGTAAATAATCAGTCTGTGACTATCTCACTGCTAGAAGAACAGTGCTTAAGAATCTTCTCACGACAGGACACCCATGGGTCTCCACCTCTTGTTCAAGTCGTGCCACAGCACATTCCTAACAGCCAGGCATACACTCCTGTTCTCCTGGGAGGTAATGAGATACAGCGAGACCCGGGTTACCCTAGAGACAGAGATGTAAGGCCACCACCTGACCCAGCTACTTCTCCTACAAAGAGTCCTTTCAGAGTGCCACCACTGGCTTTAATTAATGAGGGTGAGTTACCTATCCCTACTTACCTAACTTCAGATCTCTCTATTTCAGAGGGAAACTGGCTTGGCTATAGAAAATGAATGAAGAATTTAAAGTATCTACTATAGGTCACCTTTGCTCTGGAGTCTGAGTTTTCTTCTCCTGTCCACAGAAAGCCTTATTTTGCTGAACAGTCTAATTCCTCAGCTACATCTGCTTAAGATGAGTTTGCTGAAATAGTTGATACTCAGAAATTCAATTTGAAGAACTCATGCCTTTGAGTCACAAAATATTGGGGTTTGTGTCTCCAGCTGAGTCTGAGTTATAGGAATGAAAAATCAGTATTAGCATATTGGTATTTAGCTGCTTCTTTGAAGATGCCTATAGCTACACGTTACCAGCAATGATGAATAACAGAATTTAATTTATCTTAAACAAACGATGTAATTTTAAGTAGTTGTCCTTTGTACTTACACATTTGTCAGAAGTTAATCCTGCTAGGAGAGTTTTACTCCCCCTATTCTGAGCTGCTTTAAAATGAACATCTAAATTGACCAACACAGTTGTGCAATCAGTCTCTGAAATATTCAAGAGATAACCTTGAAAAGATAATTGAATCATGGCCGGATCCAATTAGATGCACTCAGCTTTGAAAAATTTAAAACTAGTAGCTACATTCCCAGGAATCTGATGTCAGCAGAAGACGGCCAGTTAAACTGATACCATAGATACTATAAAAATACATTCAGGGGATTGTATCACATCTTCATGTATTACATTCTTCAGATCATGAGACAAATTAATTTATCACTAGAAACAAAACTAGTGACAAGAAAATTTATTTCCTCTGAACTGCCCTGAATTCTATCATGATTCTCACTATAACAATTTCGATAGAATTGTGATTAAGAAAAAAGACTTCAGAAATTAAGCTTTTCTCAGGCATCCACTCAAGTGCACTTGCTCTCAGGCTTCTCTTAGCTTGCATAGCAAAAGGGTTTGGTTGGGGGATTTTTGTGTTTGGGTTGTGGGGTCTTTCCCTTTTTTTTTGTTTTTTCCTCTTGCTGTTGTTTCAAATTGCCTTTAGTAATAACTGAAAGTTCAACTTGGTTCCTAAGATGAAGATAAACATCTATTTGTGACTGTTCTACAACACTACAAACAACTGGCTGCTGATGTAAAGAACAACTATATTTATTTAGGGTCTGCAGAAAACTGCCTCAGTAAAATGCCAGATGTCAAGAGAAATTAAATCACACATCATGACACGAAGGAAAAGCATTACATTAATGTCTGGACAGACAGTAAAAGTATATATATTTTTTTTTAAGAGTGACTACCTGTTTCCCAGAAAACCCTTCCTTCAGACTTCTGTTATAAATGTATCTCCCTCAGTCTAAGCCTGCTGAACGTACAAAAGGACGCAACAGCACTACATAGTGAAAATCATAGTAGATAATTTAGAGCTAACTTCCTTACATCTTTAAGTTCAGAATTTGAATCCACTTTTGCAACAGAGTACAAAGAAATATCAAGACATCTATTTTAACATTATTCAACTTCCTTTCTTTAATACTAGATTCTTCGGTTTGCAGTTTCAGCATTTCTTGCTGTGCCTTGGAAAAGTAAGAGTTGAGAGCTGCTTCAGTTGGTAAACCCAAAACTTTTAAACTGCAAAATGATGCCCGGTTATTATCTCTGAGTTCAGTATATTTAAGAGCACCCAGAACCAAAACTGGTAATGGCAAAGAAAAATAAGCTTTCAACTTCACAGTTGGCTGTAATGTATAAAGGTGTCAAAAAAGACCTATGTAAACCAAGGAGCCCTATTTAGAAACAGGCCTGTCAAAGACTTGGCTACGACAGAATAAATGAATGGAGAAACAAGGAGATTTCTTCTTCCGTGTCTGATGAAGCAGCACCTAAAAAAATACTTGTACTAGTTCACAGTAGTGTCAGTGTGCATCTTAATATTCCAAGTGGAGAGCAAAGTTCAAAATACATGGGGAACACAAAGATGAGATTGTATTTTATGAGTACTATGTGGGTTAATCTGCATTAAATTGCCCTAAAAATGGGAGGAAGAATAACTGTGAACTATAGTTTTTGCAATTATCTTAATCCTTGGAATAACAGTGCCCACACATTTTACTGCCATTATGTTGCAAAAAGTAGCTATAAGGAGACAGAGTACTGGAAAATTACACATGCAGTCCATTCTGCTGCTAATACCTCTCAGTTAGTGATGTAATTAAATGTTTTTAATATATGCCAAATTTAATTTGGGAATTTTCCTCTACTATTACCCCAAAAATCCTCTCTATGAAGCTTATACAAGCACAGTTTCTGTATCATCCACTCAAGACAATATTTGGCATCTTAAAATTGGATTCAGTCATCATTTTATTAAGCTTCCAACTTAATATTTTTATCACTTGCCTTCTCTACTACCATCTAATTTACAATAGACTCTGATGGGCACTAATTAAACATCTAACCCACCATTTTAGAAGAAATGAAATATACAGCAAATCATATTCTCAGTATTTCTAACTTACATCTGTTTCTGCAACAAAGTTTACAGAGACAGATATATATGAGATACTTATCCCTTACATAGATTAAGATTTTAAATGATAGTTATGCTTCTTGCATTAGCCAGATCCTCCAGTCACCAGCACTGGGGACAGTCTTACACTCTTTCACCAGTTTCAGCATTTCCACTGAACCAGAAAGTGAATTTAAAATAACCACATAAACCAAAGAACTTCTCAAAAAAGACTCACAGCTATACATCAGGAGTTAAGGCATTTGTTGGATTCCTTTTCACTAAAAGCAGAAATCTGTTACTTCTGCTACAACATTATGCTAAATAAGCAGGCACACCTGAGCATCAAAAAGCAGACAAGTTTCATCCTGTGACCTTAATGTCAGCTGGATCTCAGAAGTGATCCAAGTGTGTTTCTACAAACAGACTTGTACAATTCTGTGTCCCTTAAAACCTGTCCTCCAGTAGTTTACACTTTTTCTAAATCCACTAATTGCTTTATAATAATGCTTCTAGTATGACACCCCCCACCTCCCCACCCCCCTTTTCAGGTGTACAGGGCCTGAAGTTACTTTAGATAGTTCAAGGAAAGAGATTGAGACCCAACTTAGTCCAGGAAATTATCTGTACACTGGACAAACAGACCCGACTTAGCCCAGAAAATTATCCAGTGAACAAACTTTGCAATAAGCACAATCAGTGTGAAAATGTTAATTGTGAACAATTGTGCACTCATATACTGAAGTTACAGTATTTATTTCCTAAGCTATTACTGCATGCACTGCAAGAATGACAAAACTATTGTCAAACACTGACAGTACAGTATGCACCAGTACTCAGGATGGCGGCTCAATGTCTGCAGCATTCTTGGTAGAACTGCCACAGCCAGAAGCTCCAAGTAGTCACCTTCATTAGATATCCAAGGTTTCTGTGATCTAATTAATATGAAATGCTTTATGGATTTCTTTCAAATTACACACTTATCCAACTGGCAGCTACCACTTCAAAACCTAATAAAAGTGTGACTTCCAATCTGCTTTTGTCATGCAACCTTAATCTGCAGTGAAGGTCACTTTCATTCAACCTCTACTTTTGATTAAGAATAACCTCAACAACTGCCTTTTACACTTCTTTGCACATCAGGCTCTTCTGTGACTAATGAGTTTGCTCTGAACTTGTAAGTAGATTTGAGAAAATGAGCCTTCTAAAATGAGAAAAGAGCTGCAGGTAATTTCTTTTCAGATTTATCAAGTGTGAATTTTCAGATATATTTAGGGCACTCACCACTAAGCAGCCACCAGAACGTATCCTGCTTTTCTGTAGTAAATAACCAGTCTCTCTCAATCAATTGAAGTAATGATACATGAATGTAAATACTTTTCTAAGTAGGAAAAAAAAAAAATCACCAAAATTAAAAGGCAAACTAGGCAAAGTTTTCAGAGATCTGTAAGCTGCATGCTCCTTGCAGAACCACCATACACTCTTCTGTAAAACCACTATTCACATGGTCTAAAACAGAGCTTTCAAATGGCACAGTCAACAGCATTTTTGCAGAATCTCAGTCCTGTAAACTATGTGAGCCCTTTCAGCTCTTCAAAAGTCCTTCTCTGTTGTATATTTTCTTCACCAGTATCCATCTATGTATACAACACCAGGATGTCACATGAAACTCAATATAGGTCCTATCCATAGTTAATAGGCTGATCCCAGAACTGGGTAAGTATGTAAAGAACACTCTTTCACCAAATCCCACGTCTATAGACTCTGGCAGTAAATATTTCTTACAGCAGCTCTCCAACTACTCATGCATTCAGACACATAAACAACTTCTCAGGAGGGACATTGGGTATCTTGCATTTAAGTTTTCACCAGTTTCAGATGGGTGTACTTATACAATGAAGCAGACTGACATCTACCCTTTGTAAAAGTGGTACAGGAAGAAACAGTGCACTGCTTAAACGTCAAGAGTCAAAGTGCAAATCTTTGACATGGCAGACAAAGGTTAAAACACTAAGTGTCTAGTATCTGTTCAGCTAAATGAGGTTTGTTTAAAAAATAGACGTGTTTATTTTTATATGAACACTTAAATCTAAGACAGTAACACTGTTTACACCGTTCTCCAAGGTAGTTTTGCCTTCACTGAATTCCTGACTTTCCATTACCATTACAAAACATTCCTAAACAATGCACATTGCATAACCATGCTTGAATGTTTACTGTATTTCTCTCCAAAAAGGTCCATTCAAGGACTGCCAACAAGCCAAGGAAGCTGGGCATTCCAACAGCGGGATTTATATGATCAAACCTGAAAATAGCAATGAGCCAATGCAGCTATGGTGTGAGAACAGCCTGGACCCTGGAGGATGGGCAGTTATTCAGAAGAGGACAGATGGATCTGTCAACTTTTTCAGGAACTGGGACAGTTACAAGGTAAATTCTGGAACGCAGAAGATCGGCTGCTTTGTTTTAGGATATCGTTGCCATTATCTATTGCAACTGAGATGGTGGGAATGCCTCCAACGCAGTTCCTCATGGCAAACAGTTGTACTCAATGACAGTCAGGAGCTTGAAACAGATGCTTCAGTTAGACTGTTAGTTTTACAAAAATAATTCAAAAGAGCAGTCATCCCTCAGAGGCAAACACATTTCAGTGGCAATGTCCTAATTCAGCCAGTGATTTCTTAACTTTGTATGAGCTAACGTATTGTCTGAAATAGCCTGGATTTGTAATGCATAACACAACAACTGGAGAGACACATGCTACTCTACACAGTGACTGGGAGGTAATTTACTACGAAGACATAATTAAACACTTAATTTTTATTAACACACTGAGAACTATATAAGTACTTGAAAAGCTTCATTGTCTTACGAATATGCAATCACAGCCAGTGGAATTATTCATTTAAGCACATTAATCAGGGTCTCTATTTAAAAACATTCCTAATAATGAACTAAAAGGAAATAATTTCTACCTTTAAGATTAGAACTCTGAAGACGTAGGGCTGGTGAACTGAAACACATTCTTGTGTGTTCTTATGCACTAGCAGGCATAATGCCTAAGATGACAAACACGTGCTGCTCTGGAGTAATTACATGCCAGACAGGAAATTTGAAAATCCATTTGGTTGGGGTTTAAAAATAATAATAATGTGCTGACTTCATACATATAGGATGCTGTGCTTACTTTAAATGGATCTATGATTTCCATGAGCATTGTACCTGAAGAGAGAACTGAGCCCCATTTAACTCCGTCAGTCATCCAAAAATAGGATCATATATACAAAGGAAATGACAAAAAAAATTTACTCTAAGTGTTTTCACTTTTTGCATTCTTGGAATTTGATGATTCAAATGTTACTCATTCCTTAGCAGCAGTTATTCAAAGTCTTTATTTCTCAGAAAAGTAGGTGGTTGGGGTTTGGTTTGTTTTTAATGTTATAAGGCAGTTATGGAGTGCCTTATAAAGCAACTCTAAACATTCTGATCATAATGCAAAGAAAATGTAGAAGTGTGTATAACTGGTGTCTAATAATAGCTCAAGCTTGGGCAAATTTGCCCTCAAGAGACTCCTCATTAAACTGCAGTGGCTGACGAAAGTATTCCTATTGCCTAACTTCAAGTACTTGAAGGTGTACCTATGGAACAGGCTTTAAACTAATTCCTGCACCACTGGCAGCAGAGATATCTTCCATTCCCACATTTCTGCTTCTTTCCTAGTCTTTGTGTGGCCACACAGTTACAATGTTCATGCAAGGGAAGTACTGAAAAAGTGGCCATGAGCCAGGAGAAAAAGCATTGCTACCATTTTTGGCAGCAGTGTGATATCAAGATCAACTTAAATCACTTGTGAAACTGCTGCTTGATATAGAAGTCTAGAGTGTTTATCTTGTGAGAGAGGCTTCTCCTGAAAGTGACTCAAAGCAGGAAATCAAATGTAGGTCCTACATAATCAACAGCATGACACTGAGGGTAGAAAGACCCCAGAAAGAAACTAGGAAACACGATGGCTAGCTACAGTGTACGTACTTACTAAAGCTGCAACATCAAATACTATCAACGGTGGTTTACTCAGAGACAGGAGACAGCAGATTATGAAATATTATTTCATAGATACTGCAGTGGTAGTATGTGATTTAAAAGGAAATTTGTCTTTATATTTAATTTCAAATATATCTAATAAGGAGCACAACTGAGTTACGTGATTAAATTTATAGTAAAAAACAACACCAGTTGCATTAAAAAGGCAGTAAAAAGTGATTTACCTTGAACAATGGGACTGTTGATCCATAAATATCTTTTCCAACCTGGAAACACAGCCCTTTAAATTTCATTATTCATACATTCTCACAGGTTCTCCTAGCTTTGTCAAGAAGCACATTGTTCAGTTTCCCTATTCTTTCTCCATTTATCTTAAAAAGAAGACATCAGAGAAAACAGTTTTATTTCCTTCACTGATTCTGATAGTACCTCATGCAGCTAGCAGTCCATCTGGGTAAATGACCAAGTGCAGCCAAATAAAGCCTTTGAATGTATGGGTTGAGCAGTCACACAGGAGCTTACAGGTTTTCAGTACCTGAGCTCCATTGGTGCTGAACATTTTCACCAACAAGAAAAGCTAAGCTGATGTCAACTTCTGATCATCTTCTCTACAGAAAGGATTTGGAAACATTGATGGAGAGTACTGGCTGGGACTGGAAAATATTTACATGCTTACCAATCAGGATAATTACAGACTGTTGATTGAGTTGGAGGACTGGAGCAATAAGAAGGTCTACGCAGAATACAGCAGTTTCCGCCTGGAGCCTGAAAGTGAATTCTACCGGCTGCGCTTAGGGACATACCAAGGAAACGCAGGCGATTCCATGATCTGGCACAACGGGAAGCAATTCACCACACTGGACAGGGACAGGGACATGTATTCAGGTAAGGAAACTGGCACGTATTTGAGAAGTGAACATGGCAGATTCCATTAGTGAGATCACCTCTCAGAAAATAATGTAGCACAAAAGAAAAAGGATACAAATTCTGACAGAACTCCTCTATGGAAAGGTGTTTCAAATCAATAATGACAAAAATCATGTTGGCAGGGCTTCCTTCAAGCCCCTGCACCATTCAGAAATTCAAATACTATTTCCCTTGTTACAGGCACACTTGAACAAGGTTAATATTCAGCTCAGCAACATCCTTACCAGTTACATGTCATTCTGCAGTCAGAATATCTGTCCAGGTCATCTCTCAGAGCAGTGCTGTGGCCACATAATAACCACAGAATTACAGAATGCTAAGGATTGGAAGGGACCTCTGAATATCATCTATCCCAATCTCCTTGCTAGAGCAGCATCACCTAGATGAAATGCTACAGGATAATGCATGTCCAGCCAGATTTTAAATGCCTCCAGAAAAGGGCAACCTGTTCCAGCACACTGACATCCTCAAGGAATGATCCCCATGAATTAAAGCCTCTGAAGAGCACAGAAGGAAGTGCAGTTGTGCACAAGCTTAGTTATATACTGATGCTGTAGAAATGGGCAGCTCACTTGGTTTTGTTCTCCTTCAAGGACACTGTTCTTTTTCCAAGCTCTTTCTCCAGCTTTCCCCTTAAAGCCTTAGCGGTACAAGAAAGGTTGGGGAGTGTAATATTACAACTGCTTTTTCTCAGCTGTCAATAACCATAAAGCTGGACAAATCTTGCAAACTCTAAAAGAGGCATGCAACACTAAGCACACAAGTTACAAGCAACTCTTTGTGGAGCTGTGGCCCTGTGTGCTGCTTGGGACTGTATCAACTCACATTGCTTCCAGTGAAGTATTTCTAAACAGTATATAATCTGAGTTCCTTGAATGTTAGCTCATGAACAAGTCTGAGTTCCTTGAATGTTAGCTCATGGACAAGTACTGCTAGTCGTCTGAGAAGAGTCATCTCCTTAATTTTCCACTGTCACATTACATAGCCTGTCAATAATCCTCCCTTCTCTGTTGTTGTTACAACAGAATTTATCACCTGGGTCTAAGCAGCAATTGATAAGACCGCAACAGTCCAAAGCTCCCTCTAAGAATAAGACAGCATATGAAATCACATGCTGATTGTTACTTCTGCTCTTTAATGCTGAAGTTCACCCATTTCTTGCTGTTCCACAGGAAACTGTGCTCATTTTCACAAAGGCGGCTGGTGGTACAACGCGTGCGCCCACTCAAACCTGAACGGGGTGTGGTACAGAGGAGGCCACTACAGGAGCAAGTATCAGGATGGAATATTTTGGGCTGAGTATCGAGGAGGTTCCTACTCCTTGAAAGCAGTTCAAATGATGATCAGACCTATAGACTGAGGAGGAAAAATCCAACAGTGCTCAAGCGATCACCTGTAAACTTCTCAGCGCTTGAGTTCCAGAAAAATAAAACATTACTTCTTATTCATCATTTTGCACAATCTGCCCTTGCAAAAAAGCAAGTCTACAGTTTCCCTTTTTTATTCCCCTCTGTTGTGTTCCCCTCTCCTTTTTTTAAGAAACCTTTTCTACTGTGACAGTGGTTTTTTTCACATTCACAAAAGCAGATGTTTGTGCTTGCAAAGCATATTTATCTTTGTTCAAGTCCAACATGCTTTATGCAAACAGCTGTTAAAGCTGGTAAAAAAAATCCAGATATATGACAGCACATAAGCTTTTTTCACTGAAAAAGCTTATGCTTCTTCAGGTTAGCTCAGCCCTCAAAATGTAAATATGTGAAATGACATTGTCTTGCTTTAATGTGAAAATTGATTAGTTATTTAACAATTTATTTAAAAATGTTGGTCTTTACTTTCAACAAAAATCTGACTTTGGATTACTGTTGTTTAAGATTTGCTCCAAGAAGCTACACATGAAACTGAAGGCATCCTAGCTTTGCCAGCAGAGAGATTTTTACAACAAATAATTATTTCAAAATGAAATGATGAATTAAACATAAAACAGATTTCTTAGTGGTGTAGAAGACTCCTTAAGATCTGCATCTCCTACCTTCTTCAGAATACTTAAGCAAAGTGTTCCTAATGTACAGAAAGAAAAATAACTGTATGAAGTTACTGATGAATAAAAGACAACCAAATTGCTCAAGACTTTTACATTCAACCTCCACATTCAAACGCCTTAATTAAATAACAGTATTTTTTGATACTACGAACTTAAATGGCAAAACAAAAAGCCCTGACATTGTAGTTATGACTTAATACTTAGAGACCCACCCTCTGTTCCAGTTAGCAATGAAGTCTCAAAAAGTGTTCACGCACAAATTCAGAGAAGGATCAGCTCTCTAAATATTAGACTTTTTTCCTCCAACACATCTTTCTGCTGACGTAGCAAAACAAAGATTAGAAATCAGCTCTGTGTGTATTTTCCCCATCACCTCAAACCTGGATTGTTCTTGTGACATACACGTTTTCCTTCCCCTGTATGTATACAATTTTTGATACTGCCCTGTATTAACTTTTTCCTGCCTTCTAGAGATCAGATTTCTACTAGAATTAATATATAACAGAAGAAATTAATCAGAACATACTTTTCCAGCCCTTAACAAAAGCCATGTAACATAATGCATCAAAACCAAGATACTTTCAGAACTGGAACCACAAAATGTTTGCTTTAGGTACCAGAGTCTCTGAAAATAAAGCTTTCTTCCTAGCATATAAAATTATTTAACAATTGTACTTAGCCATAGTTCACCTAATTGAGTATGATATTACACAAAACCAAAAACACTGTTCTGAACCACAACCAATGTATTTGTTTGGCATATCATGTGCCTGCAGGATTTTAAGGAACTTTGCCTCTATTTAACATAAGAAAGCCTAACAGCTAAAAGAATTATCTAATATTATAGTTACGTTAAATTAGTTGGTATCAATTGCTGTGCAAAACCTCATTTGTAGTCCAGGAGAGAAAACAGCATTCTGCCTTTCAAACACATTCTCTGGAGTAGTTAAAGCTTCCTGATAACACGCTGCTGCAAGAGTTGTAGTTAAAACTTCGGTCAGAGATCAAAGCCACTGAGTTTCAACAACATTTAATTGAGGTTGGTGGGGGTGGGTGGGAATCAGGCCCAGCATATGCCATTCCCAAGTTCTAATAAATTCAGCTGACAGAAATGTTTAAGGCTACAATTTTGAAATTGTTCTTCATAAAAGGAGTATCTCTTTCTTACAAATATCATAGAGACCTCATTGACTGAGGGTTTTGTAAAACGCTTTTTATTTGCAAATGCTTAACTTGGACTATCTATAGTCTATTATTTTTTTCTATGGTAGCTGAATAGCAGTTCAAATAAATGCAAAAGCCAAAAATGTCCTCCAAAACGTTCCTTTAATGAACACTTATGACAGTTTTAGTTCATTCAACTGACATTTCCTCTCCTTGGAAGAGATCTTATTTTACAAGAATCTCCCACCAGCTACAAAAGCTGTGTTTGTTTATTCAGTACAGTCAGTGAAAGGTGTACTTTACAGAACCCCCTGAGTAAAAAAGGCTTTCATTCCACCTTTCAATCATATATATTAGACACTTAAAAATGACCCTTCGCCAATTTAAAGCTGCAGAATGATGTTAGCTAGACATTATTATTACAAAATACACCCAACGAGGTCACACTGTACAATCGCTGTGCTCTGAAAGACTTAATTTTAAAGATGCAGGTTTAAGACTACGAGGAGGGAAAGCATAGTGTCTCTTTTTTGGGATTGTTCATACTCTGTATAATAATTCACTATTTTCAAGTGTTTGTAAGTTGCTCAGTTCTTAATATTTGAGTTGAATTGTCTAAGCAGGGTTAATGTCTTCTCTTATACATTTTTAAGAAAAGTGTTCTAAGAGAGGCTGTAACACTTCTCAAGCCTACTGGACTGGACATTCAGAAGCAGTCTATGACACACCAGTCACCACTCCTACACTATCAATCCAAAATTAACCAAGCAAACCTTGAAAAACTTTAACCTGTACTAAAACTGATCCATGGTTTTCACATCTATTTCCAAATTTATCACCGAAGCAGCTGAATATTCATCAGATGAATACTTCAATATCAATAACCTGTTTTCAGCTTTTCTGTTTCTGGATGTAATTCCTGAAAGACAACTCTAAGAAAAATATTTCACAAGATAGTACTGCTTAGTTAAATAAAAATCTTACTTCTCAAGATATGGCTCAATTGTTTCCTTGTGCTAACTCAAACTAACCAGCACTTCACAACAGGACTCCTTTTGAGAATGTTTTTTTATTCTAAGGTAAGATATGACATGACATACACAGCTCCTATTTGTTTTCGCTGTTTTAGCTGGCCATGTGATATAGCTGTGCTGAAACTCCACATTGCTAAGAAGAGCCTAATGCTGAATGATTTTGGAGGTATTGCACAGCTCTTAGCACTCATGTGAGTTAGGAATCCACACTGATGATGTGCTGCTCTCACTTGCATTTCTAGAACTCTGGAATCACATCACACTAACTGTTGCAAGGAACTGAAAAGTACTTTAATCCCTTCCCCATTTAAATGTGGAAAGCTGTCTTTATCTTGCCCACAGTGAGTGAGCTGTGCTAGGAAGTAAACCACCTATACCTCTGTGGCTCTACTCCCATTGCAAAGACTACCCAAAAGACAATCATGAACAACTCTACACCCATATTTGATATTTGGTTGTGTAAGGGTAAACCTAACAAGCTCTGAAGAGTAAAGCACTTATTCTTGAAATCACAGCTGAAATTCCTTTATATGCTCACAGCCCCAATGACCTTCCAAGCAGGGTCCTTCGTGGGCGGCACCAGCATTTCTCTGGAAGGGACTATAAAGGCATTTGCTGTCTTCCAGAGAGCATTTTAGGGGAGCACAGCAATTGCAGGACCTCTGCACCAAGTGAGGAAAGCCTCACTTCCCCCCTTCTTTTGCCATGACTGGAAATTGATCTTACAATTAATCCCCCTCCCAGACACAAGTCATGATCACAATCTCAAACTGCTGACTTTATGTTGACTTTAAACAGTTCCCTATACCATTTTATACCTGAAGGAATAAGGTATAAGCAGGAAAAGGTCCTTTCAGGAATTACAACCTATAGCTGTAAAGCTTAAAACAGTAAGTAAAACAACTTAATGTTATCTCTGTTCCATTAAGTCTCCTGTATCAGTAAAAATGTCTTGGGAAGGAAATCTGAGAAATAATACTCCTGCAAGTCTACTCAGGTCCTGCTGGATATTAAAGCTTTGATCAAATGAGAAAAGTGGGACTCAACCATCAATCTTCCAAGATAGAACTAGATTTATCAGGACTGTATTTTCAAGGCAATCTTGTACTTTTTGACATTTATTTAAACCTTACAAATTTAATTTTAGAGGGAGTGCACCAGTGGGCTATTGCTTTTGAGAATTAAAAAAGGCCTCAGGACATTCATCTTGTTAGCGAGTATCATATGAAACCAGGTTACACCACATTCTTTAACTACAGCAGGTCACAGCACAGAGCTTTTCTTTCTAAGTAGAGAAGAAATACACATTTCACTTCAGCAAGCTATCAAGTCAGGCAGTACTTTTACTGCCACAAATGCAGAGAAATTTATGCTTTGGTGTAAGTATTAGAAGACCATAATGATAAGGGTCACAATATCATGCAATTCTAAAAAAAAAAAAAAAAAAAANNAAAAAAAAAAAAAAAAGAAAGAAAATCTGACAGCGGATTGCCTTGGGACTTTTATAGTCAGCAAGAAAACCATTTGGCCTGGCTTCATATTTCAATAATCATGGCAGGGAGGTAAAAAGCATCTGGAAAGCTAGAAACTGCACTTCAGAACCACATACAGTGTGTACAGGTTATGAGTACACGATGGGATAGCCAAAAAATTACATGTTTAATCACATTATTTTGTGCTTGGCTTCTTTTTTGTGCTTTTTAATTCAGGTCTGGTTTTAACAGCTATACCAACAAATAGAGTAGCATGTGGTTATGTGTCACAGCTGCAGTTTTCACACCTGCTCTTCGGATAAAATACACTCATGCTGATTGTTCTATTCTAAGCACAATTACCAACATCTGAGTATTTGAAAATGCAGGAAATTAATAGCTGCCGAAGATCAGGTTGGAACTTGATGGATGTAACAGGGAAATAAAAACTGGAGACAGAATGAGGAACACTATCAGACTACTTGTCATTGAAATTGGTTCTCCATAGCAAACTGTGGGTTTTTTTTTTCTATTTAAACATAAAGGATGTAAAATTCAACCCATTTTGAAAAATCTCAATATATGCATTTTAGAGGCATCTTTACGGATTCTAACATTAATCAATGCGATTTTCACTCAGAAGCTATGAAGGAAGCAGCTGAAATAATATTGCAATGGTTACATAGATCACAACATAAAGACGCCTGTCCCATTATTAATCTTGCAAAAGTTATTAGCCCAGCTGAGTAAAGGAAGTATCAAACTTCAGGAACAATGAGATTACAGTTTAATAAGCCTTAATCACCACAGGAGATCATCTTGAACCTAGATATAATTCATTTCTGCAAAAAACATCAACTATTTTTTCTGGAAGAGGAAGAAATTGGGTAAACATTTCCTTAATTTTATGTACTAACAACATCTTATAGTATCAAAAGAAAGCTACATAAAAAAAGGCACACTGATCATTTTGAAAAAACCTAGTTTTCGAATACACAGAAATATCATTCACATACAATCATTCCATAAAGCTGAATCAGTTATAACAACCAAGTCTCTCCTGTTACCTTTAGTATAATGAAATGCAACAGTATCTCCAGATTTTAACATGTTTCAAACCCTAAGATCTACATTTATCTCAGAGGCTGACAATTTACAGCTTCTCATCAATAAAAAGCCATTGCCATAACAGTCAAGCATTAAGCAGGCAAAACAATGTAAGTACTTCTGCAGGAGTCAGTCAGCAAATCTGTACAACATACGGGAAAATAATTCCTTAGAAAAATAACACTGTATGTAAAGTAAAACCTGAAGTGTTTTTAAGGTTTAATAGCTATTTTCATTCTGAGGTTAGTGAAGGTATTTCTTGCCATACACAGTATCCAGAGTTAGCTAGTGGTTACAGATTCTTTACTGAAGTAATTTTGTGAATGCTTAAAAGATGGTGTCTAGTTTATGTAATTACTGGAGAAGTGTGTTTATCATTAGTGCTTCCCACCAAAAATACTTTAACTTACCTAAATAAGGAATACAAGGAGTCATCTTCAAACTGCTGATATAATCTCTAAGCCTTTTGTAGTTATCTTCTTTACTCATAACATACTCCAGCTTATCAAACGTGGCTTTATCCTTCCGACTCAATAACTAGGAGAGGGCAGGAAGACAAAATCAGACAATGAATGAGACAACATTTTCAGACATACTGTCAGAAGACATGAATTTAATAATTTTTTCGGAATATTAGATTATCAAGTGAAAACTTAATGGCTCCTTTCAACTCCAGATTCCTCCTATGTAACATCCCTTTTTTTTTTTTTAAGAGACTGAACATGCTTGTACCTATTCCTGACTTTTTAAATTTAGTTGATTGCAGGGTGCTATGAACTATTTGAGAAATTAAGAAGAAATCCTTCCTTATTTAAAGTGTTGGAAGGTAACTGTATCACCTACTGTAATAGCTTGGTGTGCCTTTTCACATGCTGCTTCTTGCTTTGAATATACAGAAAACCAAAGGCTTAAAATTACTTCAGGGATTTATCAACTGAACTTCGAAGAGAAAGACAACTACATCAGTTTGCAGTGCACATTGCTAGGAGCTATCCTGCAACTGGAACCAAAGGCTTACATCAGATGATGAAAAGTGTAGACTCACTTGGGATTGTATGAGAAATTAAACATCTGCAGAATCATAAGAGAAGTTACCTGGCATTTCAGAGGCAGTGAGAGGGGCAAGCTTTAAAAGCCTACATACATGCCAAGAGCACAAAAACAATCCTCTCCTAAGCGCAAACTAAGACTTCCGGTTGACCAAGCAGGAAAAGCAGCTGGGGACACTCAGCTCTGAATGGCATAATCATGGTAGTAACTAATCAGGTTCTACCACTATATGACTATAGCTGACATCTGTTTCAAGTCACACAGAAACAAAAAATAAATAAAAAACATTTTCGCACTACGGTTTATGTGAAACTGTCAAGGCATCAATTCATCAACCTGATGAAAACAGAAAAACAGAAGGTCTTCTTGAGATAGTTTTTAAAGTGTTAACTTCATTAAGATTTCCTTAGAGAGATTTTTTTTGTATTTTGAAGTCATGCCTTATTTAATTGTCCATTTGCAAAATGTGGCCAGAATTCAGCAGGCATGAATTATATTCAATTTCTGGTAGCATTTATCAACTCAGCAACATTATCATTCAGTTATCAGACAAACAAGCACTTTTTGTAGTATGTGAGGAAGCGCTGACATCTTTTTTAATGATCTATTTACTCTTGTGTCAGGAATCCGTGTATTTCCTCACTTGATTTTTCTCTCACACTTGAAAATGTCATAGTTCATCTGTCACATACAGCTGGATAACTACACAATGTATGGCTGAATCAAGCAGTGTTTTCTCAGCTCTGAGCCATCAATAAGCAGGTCATTCCTAATGTTCTTTCAATTCAAGGATACAACTACACAAAAACAACACTAATTGTAGTCAAAAAACAGATGTCAAATAAAAATATTTCCAAAGAAGGCCATTCTTTCACAACTGTACAAAAGCAGACCTACAAATATATTGTGTGAAGCAGTTATTGTAACTATGAAAATAACTCTGAAAACTGAGTACATTTGCTAGATTTAGTTATCAGTCAGAGAAGTTACAAATCTCTTTATGGAAACTGAATTGAGACTTTCCGGACATCTGCTCTCCACAGTTAAAAAAAAAAAAAAAAAATCCAGCAGTATAAACTCCTAAATGATTAAGGTATGACCCACTTTGGCATTCATAATTTTCCAGCAACTAAATACAAAATAGCTTCTGGCCAAATTAGGAGCCTCTACATTTAGCAGAATCTGCAGGGAACTATTTTTCAAAGGGAAAATATTTCTATGCCAGAATGGAAAAAAAAAAAAAAAAATTCAACAGGAAACCGTTGACTTCACAGGCACTAGAAACATTACGTACATGATCAGAGAAGATTAAAAGTATCTGTAATAACTGCTGCATCCTTGAAAACAAGCTACAGAATGTTGTATTTCCCCAAGAATAAATTAATCCTCCTCCATTCTCCTGCTGCTCACTCACCGCCCACGTTTTAGTCAGCCTGAAGATGGGAGCACTCTGTAGGCCTGACACAACTGCCATAAGAGCATGCAGGTTATTCAGCTCGTACAGTTTCTGAGGACAAAAATAGATATAGTAATAATAAGCGACATTCCAAGTGCTGTCAAGAACGTCTAGAGATTAAACAAAAAGGAGTGAAAAAAAACTTTGCATGTTCTAAACCAAAGAATTAGTTACAGTGAACTGCTGTGCACTCCTATCATTTTGACGGCACCTCCTAATTTTTCATTACCACATCCATCCAGGTTTGGATTAGCTGTTTCACAGTCCATAGAGAATCCTTCCAAAAGCTCCATAAAATCTTCGGCTTGGGACATAGAATGCAAACGCCAGAAGTTTTCTGACGTTGAAACCTGACAAATTCTTTTCATAGCATTCAACTGAATTTTATATCTTAACATGCCAAAAAGGACAACCTCGTTGTGAATGATGTCATCATAGCAGTACTTGGTACTATAAATGCATTTGGCACTGCAGCTTTATGTAGCTACTAAGACTGCTTCAAAGCACCCAAAAAATACTGCTGCAGGATGAAATCAAGCAGGGCACTTTGAAAATCATGTGCCTGGAGCACTTCTTTCACTGAAAGAAAAATTTGTAGAGTATGACAACTAAAGGTAACTAGTGGAAAGGAACAATAAAATAAAAATCGAGCACAGAAAACATCAGGATAAATAATTTTCTTTAAAGCTCTCTACCACACACTGCACATAAATACATTTTCTAACATATCTGGAATTTCCCTCTCCTCCTCTTTTTTTAACTTTCTGCGTCCAAAACCAGCAGCCTGCCTTGGTCAATTAACAACTGGTACTACAAAAAGCCTAGAAACGGTCTGGAAGAAAATGCTTTGCCTTAATTGATATTGCAGAAAAGCTTATTCTGATCGCTAAGAGCACCCAGAGACCTGAATTACACTGAGGGATTTTTGGTGGAGCGCACACAAACTGCAGCTCTACTGCCAAAAAAAGGCTTTGATAAGAAGAAATGTACACTCAATTACAGTACGGCAAATGCTGTTTAATCTGTTTGGAAGAATTCACTGAGGTAGGTTAGGATTCCAGCCAGAAATAATACAGTAATATAAGGCATCTTTGCTGTTCAAGAAATGGTGGGAATCTTTTTATTCCTTGAAACTCACCTTAACCAAGTTGTCTTGATTAGGCCTTTCACGAGAAAACAACGTAAAAAAGTTAGGCTACCTTGACTCTGAATAAATGCTAAATGTCAGAGGAGATATTTTACTGGGAGGGCCAAAAGTGATACCACAAGGATGGTTTTCTGGATAATAGTTTGGAAGCAGGGCAAATGACTCTCCACATACCACACCATCAGAAAGCTAACAGCCTTTTACAGGACTAAGTCCTCATATGTGTTGCTCAGAAATGCAACATTTAATAACCATATAATCACGTCATTCTAGTAGCGATTTCTGTCTAGATGCCCAGAACCTTATAATTCCAGCGTGCCTCCTGACACAGTCCTTTCACATCAACTGAAGGTATGCTCCTCTCTCCTAATCCTCTTTTGGGAAGATTCTTTAGTGACTGTGTGTAAAGGGCAATCATTTTCTGGGGTGATTTTCTGGGGTGACGCATGGAGGGTGGGCATTTGTCACCTACTGCTGTCCTACCATTCTTCCCAGCAAGGATCCTTTCCCCAACACACTCAAAGAGCCCCAAACAAGGTCATAAAGTTCTCAATGGATAGTGTAGCTGATTAAAAATTAAAGAAGGGCTTTCCCAGCTGTTGCCTGCATTGAAACAGAAATCATAAGCCCTCCCCAGGATAATAACTATTAAGTGCAATTAGCACATAGATTTAGTCGTACACTATGAGATGCCATTAGAGAACTTAGAGGAATACAACAGATAGTTGTCAGCACAAAGAATTCACTGTAGAGCAGATTTACAGCTTCTCTACAAAAAAGTTCATTAGTGTGACCTCTGGCGCCAAGTGGCATTGCTAATAGATTTAGCGCACACAGAAGAATCCCTCAAATGCCACTAGAATCATACAGGTTCGAAGAGACCTCCAAGATCCAGTCCAACCTATCACCCAGCCTCATCCAATCAACTAGACCATGGCACTAAGTGCCTCATCCAGTCTTTTCTTGAACACCTCCAGGGACAGTGACTCCACCACCTGCCTGGGCAGCCCATTCCAATGGCAAATCACTCTCTCTGTAAAGAACTTCCTCCTAATATCCAGCCTATATCTCTCCTGGCACAACTTGAGACTTTGTCCCCTTGTTCTATTGCTGGTTGCCTGGGAGAAGAGACCAATCCCCACCTGGCTACAACCTCCTTTCAGGTAGTTAGTTGCAGACAGAACTAAACACAGTTTAAGTTCGTGTTAGCAGGCACATGTAAGCAAGCCAAGATAGATATAGTAAGTAAATTAAGAGATACAAAAAGAAGGGTCCACATATAGTTTCTTGCTTTTTGTAAGTGTAATTTTTACAATTCACAGGTGAGCAAAGCTCAGTTAACTGTTAGAGCACATACTTGTCTCAAAACCAGCAGCATTTCAGTAGACATCACTGTCTGCACTCCACTGATGAGATCAGGCCTGTTCAGGGTGCTGTGCCCAAAGCAGAGCCTTGGAAAGTTCCATCGAAGTACTAACTGATCCTGATCCCACTTGGTTTCCCAAACTAGTTCTGCACTATGTACTTCAGTTTAACTGACATTAGAAGATACATCTGGCAAATTATATTATCTCATAAACTATATTTGAAATAAGGCACCTTTGCATTTCCTTAGTTGAGCTATTTTTTCCATTTCAGGACTCAGGTCAGTATTTCTGACAACTCTGTTACACACAGAAGTCAAGTAGCTGTTCAGGTCAAAAGATACAACCACAGCTAAATCAGGTATCAGCTAAATATTTACAGATGTGTATTTCTGACCTGACCAACTTAAGTATAACAACTGTCATCATGGTGAATCCCACACCACGTCCCTGCCTCCCTCCCATCCAAATTCTTACCTTTGCAGTTTTAATATAGTGGCTCAAAACCTCAGCTCTTATCTTTAAGGTTTGTGCATGCAGAATCTCTCTAACAACCCAAAAGCTTACCTAAAAAGAAGAAAATTTGCCTTTTTAAAGAAGAGTTTTAACATTACAATTTCCACATTTTTATGAGTAACATCCTACAAGTCTCAGAGTTTTCAGCTTTCATCTATAAAGCTGAATACATTGAAGATGCAAATAAAATCCAAACCCATATAACCCAAATACTAATAACAAAACTTTCTTCAAAGTGTTTTTGAATCAAGTTTTTCTTCAGAAGTTATTCTGCTCATTCACACACATGGTATCTTCTACCATTACATGATCAAGCAGTTGCTTAAATTCAATTAATAAATCCAACCAATGTTTAGGAAAAAAAAAAAAAATCTTCACATTTGTTAACTGGTAGGCAGAACTTCAGTATTTTGCTGGAGAACCCATGTTCTGCTACTTGCTTTCCTCAATAAGTGTGTGGCTGGCTAGAACTTTTTCATTCATAGAATACCATGTTGGAAGAGACCTCAAGGATCATCTAGTTCAGCCTTTCAGGGTCTTTGTAAAATAGGTCACATCAGTTAGTTGTGTATACAGACAGTGGGATCTGTTTTTCTAATGAGGAAAGACCTTTTGCTGCCAGTACATCTCAAAAAAACCAAAACGGCAAAAAAATTATACAGACAGACTCATTTTCAGGCTAAGTTTGAGGATGAGATATTACAGACATAAAGCAAATGGCAAAACTGTCAAACTTCAAATAATGTTCTCCCAAGAAAATAAAATTCTGATGAAATTGTGATAAGATGGTCTACAAAATGAAGGAATACAAAATCAAAAATTGAGTTATATCTTTTGGGTCTGCCTTTCTGCAGCTTCAAAAGTGCACTATCCGGCTCTCAAAGGAGTTGAATGGCTTCAGCTGCACATTACTGACAGTTAAAAAGAATAGCAACCAGAACAGTATCATCTGAACAAAACTGGAACATAAGGTAGGAAGGTTCTACAATAACCCAGATCTTACAGGTTGGATTCTTGTTGCTTGCTATGCCAATTGCCTGCTAATACACAGCACAGTACCATATTCACTTAGTCCTGTAAAACATAACAACATCACTGTTGTACAGAAATCAGTTATAATCACTATAATACAAAGAATGATTGCTCCATTTTGTAGTTACCTGAAAAAAAGCTACACTTTGAAAGTTTTATTAACATGGCAAATCCTAATCTCCCCTCTTACCCTCTGCTCTTCTATACTTTAGCACAAAGGTGAATGACAGAAAAAAAAAAAAAAAAAGTAGTGAAGAGGTAGCAAATGGTAATAAATACTTTAACTTTCATTCACGCATCCACTCTAAGGAAAACATGAATGTTTATCAAGATACAGCGTGACTGCTAGTTACAAACCCACTGAAAACAGTGTAGGAAGAAATCTGTGCTCTCCTAGAGAAACACTGTCAACCTGTCATGCTGCTTTGACATTTAAGAGTAATGCTAAACTACTTGTTGTAAACTAACGCTGCCTATCAATCCAGGTTCCTGCCCAAAGTTTCAGGTGAAATACCCTGTTTAGCCTGTTTCACTTTGCACAGTATGACAGCGCTTTATAGTGAGCGGTGCGAGAAGATCTGCATCTCCAAAACCATTACATTTTCAGCGAAGTTTCAGTGATCGGATGAGAACTGGGATGGTAAAACACAACAGCTCTTTGGGACTGGAAAATTGAACAATTACACAAAAGCCACAAAAAACACAACCCACAAACATCTTGCATCCTTTGCTCTGTTTGTCTAAGGCTGTGTTAGCCAGGAAAGATTTAGCTGCAGCACTCATTTTTCATTATCCTTTCTCTCTGCTATTGAAAGGAAGAAAGAAGAGTGTCTTCAGGTAAACAGTTACCCTGTCAAATATAAAAACAGGTAGTTCTGTGCAAACTGCATTAGTATACAATATCTAAGTGCTAAGCACGTAAATACTGAAGTATTTGACATTACTTAAAAATACTGTTAAAAAAGTTAGACATTAGTTTGAGGTTCTGCTGGGGTTATGCAGCTTGAGAAAATCAACTTTTCCCTTGACTGATGAATGAGTTTCTAAGGAGATGTTTATGCTTTGAAGATTATAGAATCACAAAATGCTAGGGGTTGGAAGGGACCTCTAGACATCATCAATTCCAACCCTCCTGCCAAAGCAGGATCACCTAAAGCAGGTCACACAAGAATGCATCCACGTCAAGGGAATTAAAATTTTTAATACAGATTTTTCTATCATAAAGAAATTTGTAGCGACAATACATGTATTGCTGCACCTGTTTTCATAAGGATGAAAAACCAAACAATTAACTAGGTTGGCCCTGACTTCTATGAAAGTTCATTAGTGCCACAGTGGCACAAGCACTGTGCCATGCAAGGAAGCCTGGTTTCTATCTCAGTCCCAGCCAGAGCCAGTCTCAACACTTCCAAGCTCTTGCAGGAAAACCAGACCAGAACAAGGTTTGTTTGCAGAGATCAGATTTTTAAAAAAAAAATATGTAAAAGAAATCACGTATTTAAAGCCAATACTTAATAGCAGAGATGTAGATCTATGGAGTACCACATAGCAATGTATTCTTGCATTACAGTCTTGGCATGGAGTGATTCCATTGATTCCTCTTCCCTGAACTCGATCTGTTCTTACAGACATCACATATAATTATCACATAAGGAATGTTGGAAATACACTACTCCATCCTCACTGGACTGCAATCAACTTGCACATAATCATTACTGCTTCCAAAATGCTATCGGCAGATCCATTTGCTGTGAAGCAGCTGCTTGTGATTTAATATTCTCTTTACTTGTAGAGTGGGAGCTGTTCATGGTTTTCTTTTGGCAAGTTGGGGAAAAAGGGAGGAGACGGATGCATAATGCATAATTTAAACGCAGTGAAATTTCAGAGGTTAACACAAGTTTGATGAACTGCCTGACAAAGCCAAGAGTCACAATGATTTTCCTGATTACGTATTTCTGGTCTCAGCATTAGAAACCCCCAAGTACTGGGGAGGTGCTCACCACTCTGCTGAGCAAGCAACCTGGGGTTAAGAACTCAGCACCAAGAGGCAAACCAGGCAAGGAAGATAAAAATAGCTTACTCCACTCTGCCTTCTTATTCCCAGCTGTCACTGCTTATCCCACTGGAATTCTTGAACTTCACTACTCCCAAAAGGATTGTGAATCTTATGACATTACTACTGGAATGAATGAGTCCTCTAGAATCATGCATTTGGAATCATAGGCCCACAGTACATCAGAAGTCAAGAGCTGAAGTACTAACATGAATAGGAACCTGAAGCTGAAATAATACTTGCCCCTTTTGCCCACCCCTCCACCGCAAACACTCTCCAGACCCAGCATACAAAGGAAAGACTGATGACTTCTTGGTGCCAGAATAAAGGCTGATGTAGACTTCCTGGAAAAGTAAAGTATGTCTCTCAGCCATCAAACTGCATTGTGGCAGTTTCCCAGAAAAACAGGTCAGAGGGAAACCCACCCAGCATCTGAGCAAATGTTAAATAGCTGGCCTCATTTCTTCTTTACAACCTATTCTTTAACTCTTCAAGGCAGAGTTTCTCCTATAGACTAATACAACTCCTGGATGAACGTTCTTGGAAATGACACCTTAAAGAGAGCGGAAACAAGAAAAAAGAAACAGGAAAGAGAGTCTAGAAACACCTCCCAATCTTTTGGCTTCAAATACAGTTCACAAGACAGCCTAAGCACTGCAACATTTAAACGTCACGGTGCCAACGATGTGAAAAACAGAAGCTACTCATCCTGTTCCAAGTGATTTAATGGTGAATTGCAATGGCTCCAAGCACTTACAGGCTGCCTGTTAAAAAAAAGACCTTTTTTCACTTCTTGGGAGACAATTAGTGGAATAGAGCCTCAAACTGGCCTGTTTGAATTGCATTGGTGACTTCACAAAATTCACTGACACAGCAAAGAGAGATTTTTCACCACCGTTTAGTGGTGTCCCAAGGTAAATTCATGTTCCTGCCAATGTACTTCTCAGTATTAAAGGTAGCAACAACAGGCATCTAAGTAAGAGAATTTTCAATGGCAGTCAATGAAACTTCTGAAACCCAGTATGAAAACTAAAGCCAGGGACAGATTCTGTCAGGTGGACAGGTCTTGACTGGAGCTTAAAGCCAACAGAAAACCATTAGCAAATATATTCTCAGTGAAGGAGCTTGCCAGCTGACAGAGAAGCAAATCCAACTTTCACAGCTGTAGAGAAAGCACATGGACCAAGTGAGCCTTAACTGCAAACCTAAATCTTATGACAACAGAATTGGCAGTTCTATTTGTGGAAGTGGTCTCAGGCTAGGCATATAGTCTAATAAAGGAGCCACTTCAAATGTCACCAAAACAACCCAACCAAAACAACACCACCAAAATCCAAGAAAACCCAAACTCCTGCCTTAAGTGCCCAGAATTTCAGTAGACTGCATGGTCATGATAAGCTTGCAGCATACGTATTCTCTTCAGTCAAGAGCAGAATCAGGCAAGTGTCCAAAAAGCCATGCCCAGACAAGCACTCCAGTCATTATAAGGTTAAGAAATCTTCTAAGTGTTCCTGATGAGAAGTAATAGGATGTGGTCACATCCTGACTGTGAACAGAAATGGAAAGTGACAGAGTACACAACAACTGTTAGAAAAAAAAAATGGAAAAGAAGTTAGAATTTTTCTCTGAGTTTGAGATGACTAACAAAGATGTCTAACAAAGATGTCTATGGATGTGAGACTGGGTGCAGAAGATAGGACTGGAATAGATCTTTTAAAGTTTGAGATGTTATTAAACATTTACAAGAGGAGAAATGAGGATAATAGAATTACTTCATCTGCAACACAAAATAGGGCATTACATACACAAAAAAAAGCATTATAATTTTGAAGCTTGGTTGGCTAGCTGGAGTCCTGCAGCTTTAATTGTGGAGAAAGCCAAAATGCTGATCTTGTATTTCTAAATGGAAAATTAACTTATAAGAAACCCACAAATCTCACATTGACTGCCTGAATAATTTTGGCCAAATAGAGTTAAAGAGCAAGTTTTGTACAGTAAAATTGTTGGGAATTTTAAAATTTTGCCCAGAATCACCTTGAAAATGTCACTATATTGACAACAGGCTCCTATTTCTGGAGACAAAACCATCTATGTGGAGCAAAGGACACTCAACTAACACAGAAAGATATCACTTCTACTTACTACTCCATAAATCCTGGATGGTAAGCCTTTAACCTCTAACAATGATTCTGTCTTTATGTAAAGCACATACATGTGCTGCAGAGAAAGCACACAAACTTAAATAAATAAATAGATAACTTCATATTTTTTTCTGTTTAATCAGTAACTTCTATTTAAAACAAAACCAAAGCTAATTCTTCAGTGCTGCTTTGGTTTTTTTGTATACCTTGAAGACGAAAACCTAAAGTATCTGCTGTAAGAAGTTCCTTAAGTAGTCAGCTGCCATCAATAACCAAAAAAATGTGCCAGAACACTTAATTCTCCAGACCTTTTAAACATGTGTGTATGACGACACTGGAACAAAATAACTCACGTGGTTGAATCTTCTGGTGAAAGCAACAGCATTTGGTGCTGAACTGTATTTCTCTTTTTTATTCCAGCCACAGCTTGCCAGCTCCTGAGAGACCAAGGATGAAAATTAATTTTTTTTTTTAATTACTGCATAACACACGTTCAGAGCCACAAGCATAAAGAGAGACAAGTATTAGTTCCAGAAAAAGTAACATAGCAATAATACATTGAAGTAATAAACAGACAGTTAAACTTTTTCTGTTTTCTTCTGTACAGTGTCATTTCTGAATTCTGATAAATTAGATTTTTACACTTCATCTTTTGTTGAATTAGGGACTTTTTTCCCCCCCAATTCAGCTCATATTAGAAACCAGCAAGATAATTCAAAATCCATTTTGTCACCACAGAAAATTCCACTTTCATGCGAATTTCATCTACAGAGACCAAAGTGTTCTTTTGTTTTCAGTTACTTTCTGAAATACTTCAAGTCTAAGGAGAAGATTCATCTCGATCAATCTACACGCGTCCCATTATTTTAACTTGACACATTGCGTTTAAGAAAAATAGTATTTCTTTTATTGTTGCTGCAAAAGATGACAATTTCCAGTTTTCCCTTCCAAAGGAGGCAATTTTAAGTTGAACAACACTCAGCACTTACATGGTTTTGTGGAGTAAAAGGAAGCAAAGGGACCTGTTTCTAAGATAAGAAACCAGAAATCATGTAGTTTCTGTACTTAAGTCACTCTAAAAACTGTAGGCCTGCACATACTAACAAATTACTGGTAAAGCCTTATTAAGCATTAGTCTGTCAGTACAAAGTTGTAGTCTCTCTTACTTGTCTGTCAAACTTCATCATCAATTGGGCAACTAACTACATAATCTTCCTTGCTTACTACCATTTAATTTCAATCAATAGTTTTAGTCAAAATCACACACACAAAAAAATAACTGTACCAAAACAAGCTCTTCTATTTATATAATTCAAACTTCTTTACTTTTAGGGTGATGGAGCTCAGCATTGTTTTCCAATGACAAATTCAACAATGTTTGAGTATACATGTCAAAGTATATGTAAAGATTAACAACGTGAATTAAGATATGGATACAGCACACAGTCCAGTAAACAGTTCAAAAGAAACTCAGACACCTACACCACTTCAGTGATTTGCTGTCAAGACATTCTTAGGCAAACTAAGTGTTCCACATCTGTTTCCCCCTTCTTCAAAACAGGAGAAAGGCAAGCATTGTGTGTCTAGCTTCTTCTGACTTGAGAGTAAATCTGCTTGCCCTTTCTCCGTAAGAAATTAAGACAATTTAGAGGCATCTCAGATATGAGATGACAGTCTTTTGTCCACCTGTGAAGGAGCACTGAGGGACAAATAACACTTGCGCGCTGTCAATGCATTCAGCTGCTTTTGTGCAAACACTTGGGAAGTGTCAAAACAGCTACCCTTTTCATATGGATAGTTTCCAGGGAAGGTATCATGTAAATTTCTTATGCAGTACATAGACATTTCTTCAAAGGAGTTACTTTCTAGATACAGTCACCTACCTTCTCACAGTTTTCTTTCTAGTTGCATTATTTCATTTTGCTATTCCCCTTTAGGTTGGCAATAATGAGTTACAAGAGCCAACAATGCTAAATGTACTTTATTGACATCTCCTAGAGACATTCTTTAGGTCTGTTCACACAACATAATCAGGAGGTTGCATCAAAAGAGCAACAGATTATGAGGTACGGAGTATTGGATCAGTACTGCATCTAACTCACTTGTTTGCTTCCTTGTGGTTGTTAGACATTTGACTGCTCATTCTGTGCAGTGCTGGCAGTAGACTGCCAAGAACAAACTACTATCAAGCTCAAGCAGTGGAATTTCATTATCAGCAGGCCATTAGGGAAAGTCGTAATCAGTTAAATTGGTGTTTTGATTTTTTTGATATCCAGTCCTTTGAAGCTCAGTGTAACTAGAGATGAGACACTGTGTAAAAGCACCCAGAGCTTTTTCAATCACTCGGGGCTGGGGAGGGGAAACCTACAAAGTAGTTATACTTTAGAAAAAAGAAGTACACAAACACACATAAGGAAAACATTCAAAAGAATCAGATAAAAGGCTAAAATGCTTTAAAGTTTTGGAAAAGAGCTTTTTTTTAAAAAAAAAAAAAGATAGCCTATTAGAAGACTGCAATATATATATTCTGTTGATCAAAAAAACACTAAGGATGCCCAAGAGAAAATGTCAAGGATCAAATGGGAGATTCTTTGAAGAAGTAAAAAAAAGCACAACAAAAAAACCCCAAACACAAACACACAACCCAAAACCAAACCCAAGCAAACTCAAAAAGCTCACACACAACAGAAAACATCGAACAAAGAACTCACAAAATCCATACAGGTTGGGAGACAGCTTGATGAAATCATGAAAGCTAAATCACAACTAATGTTTTCAAGTAGAGATCAAAAGGAAGCCTTAAAAAAAAAATTCTGCGGTACACAAATGATGCAATCAATAATTACTATGAAGAGATTCAGCAGGTTTTGTTACTTGAAGCAAAACATTCATCGGCATGTCAAAAGACAAAAGCCTGCTGCCTATAAAATAGCTTCTGAAAGGCTAAAGTTGACTGATCAGCTGGAAGACTTCCATACTATGGATGAAGTGGACAAACTGAAAAATAGACCCTCTAAAGTGCAAACCGATGCCCACAAGAAAATGCTCATCATACAGAAGTAAGAATAAACAAATTCATAATTCATTATAGTCCCCGTGAAGATTCTGAAACCATCAATTCAAGTCAGGCTGCAATCAGAAAAAAATCTCACCAGTATCCTTTCCCAGTATACCCACAGATCACACCCACCTTGAATACAAGATGCGGTTACAGCCATTTTTTTTTGTTTCAAAAGAGATATGAACCAGTAAGGAAACAGGGCAGAATGAGGTATGATCTAAACCAATATGAGAAAAAGAAGAGTGATAGTTGTAGGGGATTCACTTCTGAGAGGAACAGAGGGACCAATATGTCAGGCAGGCCCCTCTAATAGGGAGGTGTGCTGACTACCTGGAGCCTGAGTTAGGGATGTTGCTAGAAAAATTCCTAGCCTGGTGCCCTCTACAGACTACTAGCCATTATTGATCTTCCATGTAGGAGGAGGAGAAGAAATAATAACTGTTAGTCCCAGAACAATAAAAAAAGATTTCAGGGCCTTGGGACGAGTGGTACAAGACTCAGGGGCACAAATCATTTTCTCTTCTGTTATTTCAACTGATGGCAGAGACATTGGATTAAGCAGCCAACACGGTTCTGTGGACGGTGTCACCATCATAAATTTGGGTTCTTTGACAGTGGTGTGATCTATACAGCACCAGGGTTGTTGACACCAAACAGGAGACGCCTCTCTTGAAGGGGGAAGAGGGTCTTTGCGGAGGAGATTGCAGGGCTAGTTGGCAGGGCTTTAAATGGGATGTGATGGAGAAGGGGGATGAAGTCATCAAGCTTCCGTGTGGCAAGGTGTGGGAGGACACGCCAGTTTGGGAGCAATGGGAAACTAGTAAGGACTCTCAACCTGCTGCCCAGAAGCATGCTGGAGACAAAATAATGCAGTCAAAGTCTTGCAGAGATGAGCCAGATCCACTTCAGCTAGTAGCTGCTAACAGGAAAATACCACGTGGTAATCCACATGGTAGTGGTGACATGAGGCACAGAGATAGGTTGATAGCTACAGAGGTGCCTGAGCATGGACAGGTGGGATCTGACCCTAGGGTTGGAGTACAGACTGACAAAAGAGTTCCCAAAGATCAGGGTGAGGGAAAAATCAGTCAGTAAGCTCCAATAAAGGCACAACTGAAATTCATCTACACTAATGCAAGGAGCACGGGGAACAAACAGGAAGAATTGCAAATATGTGCAAGTCTGCAGGGTTATGATGTCATTGGCATCACTGAGACATGGTGGGATGGATCTCATGATTGGAGCAGGGGGATAGGTGGTTATAGACTCTTCAGGAGGGACAGGCAGGGGGGAAGGGGAGGGGGTGTTGCCCTCTACACCAATGATAAACTAGAGTCCATGGACACATGGGGATGTGCAACATGAAAACTGAGAGCTTATGGCTAAAGGTTAAAGGGAAGGCAGGGGAAGGTGACATCATAGTAGGAGTCTGCTACAGACCTCCTGATCAGAAAGGCAAAGCAGATGAGGCCCTTATACAAGCAAATAGGAGAAGCTTCATGCTCACAGGCACTGGTCCTCCTGGGGGACTTCAACCACCCTGACATCTGTTGGAAGGATAACACAGCAGAGCACCAGCAATCTAAGAGGTTCCTGGAATTCATTGGTGACAACTTGCTCCACCAAGTGGTAGAGGAACCCACAAGAAAAGGTGCTATGCTGGACCTACCAACAGGGAGGGGCTGGTGAGTGAAGTGAAGCTGAAGGGTTCTCTTGGCAGCAGTGACCAGGAAATGGTAGAGTTTAAGATCCTCAAGGCATCAAGGAGGGTGCATAGTAAACTCACTACTGTGGACTTCAGAAGAGCAGACTTTAACCTCTTCAGGGACCTCTTTGGCAGGGTGCCATGAGAAAAAACTCTGGAAGGAAGGGGGTCCAGGAAAGCTGGTCAGTGTTCAAGAATCACCTCCTCCAGGCCCAGGAGCAATGCATCCCAAAAAATGAGGAAGGCAGGTAAGAACACCAGGAGGCCTGTATGGATGAATAAGCTCCTGGACACACTTAGATGCAAGAAGGAAGCTTATAGAGAGTGGAAGCAAGGACAGGGGACATGGGATGAGTACAAAGATACTGTTCGTGCAGCCAGAGATCAGGTTAGGAAAGCTAAAGGACAACTAGAATTAAATCTGGCTAGGGACATTAAGGGGAACAAGAACAACTTCTTTAGGTATATCAGTCAGAAAAGGAGTACTAAAGAGAATGCGGGACCCTTCCNCAGTCAGAAAAGGAGTACTAAAGAGAATGCGGGACCCTTCCAGAA
>WBNM01005317.1:11862-26246 GCA_013399055.1 Ramphastos sulfuratus
CGGCCTCCAGCTGGATGTGGCACCATTCACCACCACTCTCTGGGCTCGGCCCTCCAGCCAGTTCCTAACCCAGCACAGAGTGTTGCCATCCAAGCCATGAGCTGACAGCTTAGCCAGCAGTTTGCTGTGGGGGACAGTGTCAAAGGCCCTGCTCAAGTCCAGGTAGACCACATCCACAGGCCTCCCCACATCCTTGCTCTCAATAATCCTACTCATTGCAAAGCTGCTGTCAGAATACTAACTAGCAAAAGCATGGAGAACAAATGAAGAAAGCAAGCTAATGGTGCTGGGTCTGGAAAACCAAGATCATTCCGTGGTGCATTTCCAGCCACTCTTCTGCACACACAAACACCTGTGTTGTGAGAAATAGAGGCCTTCCCGAAAAGCCCCCAGGTGCACCTGCGTGGCGGGGTGAGGTAATGGGAGGCTGGGAACGGGTTTCAGCTGAGACAAGGAGTGGCAAAGGAGTATGTGTGTGTTTTCAGGTCCCACCCAGAAATTCTGAGGGGGCAAGGTTAAGAGCAGGTTGGCCGTTTGGGGAGGGGGGGTTGTTGGCAATGAAAGGCAGCAGAATTGGTGTGACAGCCTGAGGCCACCTCCATCCTCCCAGGAATTCTTCGGTGCTCGAGCCTGCAGCTGAGAAAAACATGTCTCTGACCAGCATTTATATATTTCCCTTCCACTAGGAATTGTGCTGTGAATATCTAAGAGAGAAGAATGTGGTAGAGCAGGAGATAAAACTGCCAGTTGGGTTTTGGTGAAGGTTGTTGGGGTTTTTTTCCAGTAGGTGTATTGCATGTCTGAATTTTTCCTATTAATGAGTTTGGAGAAACTTTTTTTTTTTTAAGTCCTTAGGGAGACAAAATAAAGTCAGATGTTTGCCTTAGAATATGTTGTTTGTTCTTTCTGTTTTGGTATGTTTTTTAATAGTTTAATATATTTCACTGAAAAAAAAATGCAGACAGGCTACATTTTCAGAGTCTTGGCAGTGCCTCTGGTGCTGGTAATGAGCAGTGACCACTGCTAAATCCAGCTACCCAACCTGTGCAGTGCCTCTGAGTCTCTGGTGCTGGTAATGAGCAGTGACCACTGCTGAATCCAGCTACTCAACCTGTGCAGTGCCTCTGAGTCTCTGGTGCTGGTAATGAGCAGTGACCACTGCTGAATCCAGCTACTCAAACTGTGCAGTGCCTCTGAGTCTCTGGTGCTGGTAATGAGCAGTGACCACTGCTGAATCCAGCTACCCAACCTGCGCAGTGCCTCTGAGTCTCTGGTGCTGGTAATGAGCAGTGACCACTGCTAAATCCAGCTACCCAAACTGTGCAGTGCCTCTGAGTCTGTGGTGCTGGTAATGAGCAGTGACCACTGCTAAATCCAGCTACCCAACCTGTGCAGTGCCTCTGAGTCTCTGGTCCTGGTAATGAGCAGTGACCACTGCTAAATCCAGCTACTCAAACTGTGCAGTGCCTCTGAGTCTCTGGTGCTGGTAATGAGCAGTGACCACTGCTAAATCCAGCTACCCAAACTGTGCTTTTTGATGGTTGACAAAATGTAGTTTAAGAGGAGAAAAGTTAAGAATTTATTTCTCCATCCTGAAAAACAGACATCAGGATCAGGACATGGCTTCTTGCCTGCCATGCAGTAAGGTAGGTTTGGCCAAGAGGTGCAACCTGTGTCTCAGCTGGGGCTGGGCTTGCCTGGGATCTCTTAGAAAGCCAAACCTGCTGTGGCGGTGAGTGTGCATGGTGACAGAGTGCCAATATGATGTCTCTGCATCACCCTGGTCTGCAGGTGAGCAAAAAGACCCAAAAGACAGACTGTACTTTCTTTGACTGTGAGCCATTGAAGGAAAAGCTATTCCTATTCCTTTTGGCTCTCCTTAGCTGCTTTGTGAGTGGTCCTTGGCCATACAGCACAGGTAATCCAGGGGATTAGGAGGTTTAGCTTCTCTTGTAGTAGTGCTTTTCCATATTCTCCTTAGTCCACAACCATCTTTTTAAGAGGTTCCCCATAGCTGCTGGGTGAAGGGCTGCAATGCCATTGTGTTGCATGGCATCATCTTTGAGAACATGCAGTTGGGAGAGGATGTAAGCAATGTAAGGGAACTGGCAGCATTTAGGGGCAGACTTGCTGTTCCAATCTCCCAATGCAGAAGAAGAGATGGGAAGGAAGAAAGGATCTGGGCTGCCCACCCCATTGTGAGTGCAATGCACGTGTCAGAGTTGCAGGTGAGCATCAGAGAGATGGGATGTATTCTGGAAGATTAGGCGGCTTATGTGAGGTTCCCATGCCTCTGAGCTCCAGTACAGGGGTGGGACTGAGCCTCAGGTGGCTTAACCAGTGAGCAGAGTAAAGGGCAGGAAAGGACAGAAAGAGAGAAGTAATGCAAGGGGCAGGCAGCTATGTGACAGGGAAGCTTTCCTCCTCTTGTATCTTCAGCACGATTCCCACTTCTCCCAGAAAAGCACATAAGACATAGGTGAAAGGAAAGAAGGTGCAGGAGTATCTTTTAAAGCAATGTTGGCATCAGGAGAGTGACAATGAAAGGAACTTCTTTTGTTGTTGGTGGTGGTGAATTAAAATATTTCTGGCTAGCTAAAATGTTTTGCAAAGGAGGATCCCAGCCTCTCCTTTCTTGTGCCTGTTTAGCTAGACAACACAAGCCTGCAAGTAGATTCAATTCTTCCTTTGATTTCCCTGCATCCTTTTTGTGTGTGTGTGTGTGTGCTCCCTTTGCCATTGTATTCAGTCAGCTGCAACACTCCCCTGTAGCTTCACTGACCCCATTTGAGCCCAAAGAGTTTCCCACCCACTCACCCCAGGCAACAAAGCCTTTCTTTAGGTGTGGGGCTTGCAGCTCTCAACTCACACCCCTGGATAAAAAGCATCTGGAGCCCTAAGATATTTTAAAGTGTTATCCAAATGTTCATCACTACAGAAAACCTCATCAAAGTTGCTTTTGGCTCTTGCTGTTCTAAGGAGGGAGGAGAGGCGTTATCAGGATATAAGGCACAGCTTTGCTCACAGGCTGGGGAGATACAATACCCTTACTGTGAAGGCAGGATCCACTTCACGGTGCTGGGAGCATCCAGTGACATGCCTGAGAACAAGTTTTGTTAGCCACAACTGGAGGAAGCAGTCAATGCTCGTGGAGTGCCAGATAATCCGCTGTGACATACGATCCAAAAACATAAGGCTGACGAATATTCCTGGCACCGTGTGCCTGGTGCTGAGAGCAGATTATGCAGTTTTAAATGTTTGATGTTCTTTCAACAGTTAAAAGCCATTTTGGGCAACAGATAGCTCTGAAGACATTTAAATTTCCCCCCCCCCTCCCCTGCTGGGCCTTATCAGTGCTTCGTTTTAAGAAGCAGCATCACAGAAGGCAGAGGGCTCTCTAAGGACCCAGTTCTGATCTGACTTACTCCTATTTATATCCGGAGCAACTCGTCTGAAGCAAATGGAATTTACTCTTGTGTTAAGCAAGTATAACCGAGAGCAGAATTTAACAGGCTCCTCTGCTTGGCGCTTTCTCTATGTCTCTTTCACCAACTCTTTTCATGACTCAGGCTGTTTCTGTGGTGAGGGAAAGTCAGAGGGTTTGGATTTTATATTAGGAAAAGTTTCTTTACAGAAAGAGTGGTCAGGCATTGGAACAGGCTGCCCAGGGAGGTGGTAGAGTCACCCTCCCTGGAGGTGTTCAAGAAACTTGTGGATGCAGTGCTTTGGGACGTGGTTTGATGGCTGTGATGTTAGGTTGATGGCTGGACTTAATGATCTTTGAGGTCTTTTCCAGCTGAAACAATTCTATGGTTTTGTGATTCTATGTGCAATTTATTGTGGGAAATAAGAAATGATGGACTTATCAATGTCTACAAATATTTGAGGGGTGGGTATCAAGTGGCTGAGGCCAATCTCTTTTCAGTGGTCAGCAGCAATAAGCCAAGGAGCAACAGCTACAAACTGGAACAGAGAAGGTTTCATCTCAACATGAGGAGAAACTTCTTTACAGTGAGGGTGACAGGGCACTGTAACAGGTTGCCCAGAGAGATTGTGGAGTCTCCTTCTCTGGGGACTATCAAAACCTGCCTAGATGTGTTCCTGTGCAAACTACCCTAGGGAATCCTGCCTTGGCAGGGGATTGGACTTGATGATCTCTGGAGGTCCCCTCCAACCTCTAAGGCTCTGTGATTCTGTGGTTTTGTAGTTCAGGGCCGAGCAGTGTCCCTGAGCAGATGTGGGACAGGAATGCTTGCGGATGTGCAGGTCTTAGAGGTCTTTCCCAACCGAAACAATTCTGTGATTCTATAGTTTTAGAGCCCTGAGGAGCAAAATCCCTGTGCAAGACCTGGCGGCTGGATCAAGGAAGACACCACTTGGCTAGCACAAAGGCATGAGCCTGCAGGCTCCAATGTGGGAATACTGCCTGCTCAGGCAAGAAGCCCCATCAAACTCTGTGGGCCATATGGATTGCACAGATAACAATTTGCAGAACCAGAATTTGTATGAGTGAATTAAAGAAACCCTATTATTATTATTGTTGCAATATTTATAGGTATATGTGACACCCACGTGCACTCTAGCAGGAAATACTGGTTCTAATAGCCCATAGCCAGCCAGCCCTGGGTTTGGATTTACTGTCTTGCTTGTGTATTCCAAGTGGCTGTGCCTCCACAGAGCTCTCTCGATGCGAGCGGTTTTCCCTCTCAGGCAATTGCATTCCCCACTAAAGGCTGCACTCTGCTTTTTCTGCCCTGCTGGCAGTGCAAATGTGCCAATCTCATTCTCGAGGCAAGGTTCCTGTTGTGGGATCAAATGTTAGGAGTTTAAAAGCTGAAGTTTGATGTGGATGAACAACTGCCTATAAAACGCATTAAGCTCTTACCCTGTAATGTATTTAATTTCACACTGACTGATGGTATTGCCCCTGAATGGATTACGGCGGGGGGCTGCCATTGTCCTACTAAACCACACTGGTTAAATAATACTTCGGAGTCTAAAGCTGCTCTGGGAGCATTTCATATTGGCTAACATGTGAAATGAATACCTGGCTTTTCTGTGAGGGCTTTGGATTGGTTAAAAAAAATAATAAAGGAAAAAAAAAAAAACAAACCAAAAAACAACTACGCTTTGAGTTGCTTTAGAGCCCAGGAAAATTTTACTCAGTTGTAGGATGGTGCCTCCACCTCTGTGAAACGTGGAGCAGCAGAAACAGAAAGTCCTGATTCAGGGATGGGCAAGTGCTTCCCCTAGCTCAGTGGGGTATGAAGGCTCCTGCAGCAACGCAGGTACGCAACACTTCTTGGGAGATGTCTCCCTAAGCTCACTCCTCACAGGTGCTTGGTGCTTGTAGTGCATTTATTTAAGCAGTGTCTCCTTGACATTACAGCTCAAAGGGTCAGAGACTGGAGTGCTGGTTAGACCTTTGCTATGTGAATGTTTCCATATAACAGTCATAGAATCATAGAATGGTAAGCTTGGAAGGGACCTCAAGGATCATCTAGTTCCACCCCCCTGCCATAGGCAGGGACACCTCCCACTAGTACGGGTCACTCAGGGCCTCATCCAACCTGCCCTTGAACCCCTCCAGAGAGGGAGCAGCCACAACCTACCTGGGCACCTGTTCCAGTGCCTTGCCACCCTCACTGGAAAGAACTTCCTCCTAACATCCAGTCTAAATCTCCCCTCTTCCAGTTTAAACCCATTGCCCCTCGTCCTGTCATTACAAGACCTTGTAAATAATCCCTCCCCAGCCTTCCTGTAGGGCCCCTTCAGATACTGGAAGGCTACTATAAGGTCTCTAACAGTCAAGGAGGATCAGCTTCCTTACTCAGCTTTTTTAAAATAATTAATTAGTTTGGTTTAGCTTCAAGAGGGTTTTCTCTGCTAAATAATTACTGCTTAATCTTCCTTCTCCCTGTTTCTTCTGCTGAGGTAGATGATGAGTTGCTCCAATGGCGTTACACCTTGTATATGCAAAGCCAGGCTCATGGGCTCTACCAATCATTAATAAACGTTCTGCCCTTGGTTGTGTCACTCTGTGAAAGCTTGTGGTTCACTCTGGGAGCAAATGCCTGCCTGCTTCACCCTGCTCCCCATTACATAAGACAACCCCAAATCAAGGAGAGTTTCTCAAGTCCATGCAAAATTGCAAGCAAATTCCACTCCCTGTTAAGTCATTTGAAAAGTATGTGCTTTCTCTGCCTAAATATATCTATAAATACATGTGTGCATATCTAGCGTGAAAATAGGTTTGTATTAAAATATAGAGAGAGAAGGGAAGAAGTAGAAGGAGAGGAGCCTGCAGCATCAGCAAGTCCCACTCATGAACACACGGCTAGGAACACAATCATCTGCAGTATGCTGAAGCAAAAGCCCCTGGCAGCTCTTATTGCATTGCTTAAGAAAAATTAAAAGATCTTTTCTTTCTTTAAAAAGAGAAAGAACTGCAATAAGAAAAGGCTAAGGAGGCATTAAAGCCCCGCTAGTCTTTTTTGTTGTTGTTTTGTTTCCCCCCTTCCTTTCCCCAAACTTCAGCAGAGCCAGGAAAGAATGCTGGAAGTCATCAGAGGTATGGCTGGGATAGAGAGTGTTAATTCTTCCATATCTAAGCCTCTTTGTTGAAATTCCCTTTGTCTCTTGCCCCAAGTCATTAAACACTAATCCCATCACTCTTCCTAATCCGCTGCAGTGGAGCCAGAGTTCAGTTTCCGAAACTGTCTTTGTTGCTTTCCTAATAGACAGCTCGCTCTGGATTTCAGTCAGTTTGGTCACTTTTAGGGCTTTCCAGTGCAGTTCTTTAATGAAGTGCCATTAATGAAACTTTTCCTCCTTCATGCAGTGTGCACGGGCATCAATTGGTTTAGCGTTAAGTAGGGGAAGGTGCCCAGTCATCTTAGCAGCCTTTGCAAAATATGACTGTCAGAGGCAAAACCTAGGAAACAAGACCATTGAAGAGTATAGCCAGCGAAGGACTCATTTAATTACTGAGGATTTACAAAAGAAAATCTGTTCTTTGTGGCTTACAAAAGACAACACACTCAGAGGAGATAGTAAAGGGTTTGGGGACCTATTCCCTCTTCTCCCTCCCTCCCCCTCTTCCCAACAAATCCTGGAAGAGGAAATGTGGCTGAGCAAAGGCATCAAAGCCTATTGTAACCTCTCTCCCAACCTGCTGCAGGAGCACTAACTTTCTAAGTGGGAGGTGTTCCACTTGCTGCTAAAATAAACTTTGAGTCCTCTCCTGCCAGGAGATGCAGCCACATTATCCAAATCAATTGTTGCACGGCAGGAAGTTGAGCCTTGGTCCATTCCTCCGTGCCACAAATGAAAGCTTCTTTCCTAACAAAAACGTTTCTGGTAGCGGGGCACAGTTTGTAGAGCCGCCTTTGGTTGCGTAGGCTTCATGGCAAACGGCAGATGTTTCGAGATGAGATCTTTCTAGCTAGGCTATAAATGGCAAAACTTTGTATTCCTTCTTATGACAGCCATGCTGGAAGTGATCCACCCTCAGTTCATTTGCTGGATGTGGAAGAAGGGAGGCAAAGCACTCTTTAGGTAGAAACTCCTGAGAAAAGTTGCTTATGGCCAGAGCAGGCTCACCTCTAGTTTATTGCCAGAATGATGGATCCTGTACGTAGCTTTAATGCTTTATAACCCTTTCATTTTGGAAAGCTTTCTTCTGTGGCCAGATGCAAGAGTTATAGGAGCATCTTTCCATTAAGTCTTGCGATTTGGCATGAATCTTAAAATTCCATGTTCTCAGTGGGATGTAAAGTTTAAAAAAAAAAAAAAAAAAAAACCAAACCCCAAACAACATAAAGCCTCTGGAGTGTAAGCAAACTGTTGAAGCTGGCAAATCTGCTGGTTGTATATACTATATTTGATAGGTGTTAACATTTTTTCCTGTGATACAAACTAATTACCAGCAAAGTTGTGATATGAAATAAATCACATCTCATTGTGCAGCACACTTGCCATACACTCAATTTTACTACATTCAGTTGCTGTATAAATGAGATCCAGGTTTCATTATTAAACAATTTAATTGCTCTGGCAGAGGGGAAAACGCAGTGCCCTGGAACGAAGTGCTCCAAAGGAGGACATGGAACTGTTGGAGCAGGTCCAGAGGAGGGCCACGAAGATGATCAGAGGGCTGGAGCAGCTCTGCTGTGAGGACAGGCTGAGAGAGTTGGGGCTCTGCAGCCTGGAGAAGAGAAGGCTGCCAGGAGACCTTCCAGTATCTAAAGGCGGCCTACAGGAAGGCTGGGGAGGGATTATTGACAAGGTCTTGCAATGACAGGACAAGGGGCAATGGGTTTGAACTGGCAGAGGGGAGATTTAGACTGGATGTTAGGAGGAAGTTCTTTGCAGTGAGGGTGGTGAGACACTGGCACAGGTTGCCCAGGGAGGTTGTGGCTGCTCCCTCCCTGGAGGTGTTCAAGGCCAGGTTGGATGAGGCCTTGAGTGACCTGTGGTAGTGGGAGGTGTCCCTGCCTATGGCAGGGGGTTGGAACTAGATGATCCTTGAGGTCCCTTCCAACCTTACCATTCTATGATTCTTTATTCCTTTAAAGGCTTTTCTAATGACTGGTGGGTCTGTGTTTGGTTCATCTAGATCTTTGTTTTCTCTCCCTTTGTTTGTTTGCTTGTGTTTTTTATACTAGTTGGAGATTTGTTTGCTTTTTTGCTTATATTCTTGGGTTTTGATCTGCTTTGTCACCAGAGCATTCTGGCAGGTGATATCTTAACTTGATCTTCTCAAAACATGTTTTTTGGTGCAGTTTTGTTGTCTCTCATTGTAAGTTGGCTCAGTAAGTTTACTTAAGACCAAAAAAATATCTCCAATCCCTCCCACCCCAGGAAAATAAATCAGAACTACTTACAAACTGACTAAATCACAACAAAGTGATTCATCTGCAAATGAAACCGCAACCTTCTCTGTAGATAAAGAAAAACAACTGCATCTTGCCACTTCATCAGGGTTTCTCCCCTCTCCCTTTCCCCCCCCCCACCCCCCCCCAAATTCCAACATGCATCTACTGTTGGCAATAAAAGTTACACTTGCATGTTGTTAAAATTTGTTCATATGCTTCAGCACTTCTATTTTCCTTGTAATTGACTTGCCAAGTCTCTTACTTCGGGGAATTGGATTAACTTTCAGATGTGATGAGGAAAAAATTCCTGTGCAAATCATGAAAAAAAAAAATTAAAGAATTCCAGAACTTTTCCTGGTGTTGTTTATAGGCTATGCTGGAGCAGCACACACCAAGCAACATCACCAGCTGAGTACCAGCTGTCTGCTAGGCTCCCACCCTTTAAACTCGCTCCTCCCTCAAGTTGATTTGCCCATGGTGAATTAGCTCCCCGTGGCTACAGCTTTTCGTTTAATCTGAACCTCTCCTCTGCTCTCTGAACCTCTCCTCTGCTCTCTGATCCTCTCCTCTCTGAACCTTTCGTCTCCTCTCCTCTCTGAACCTCTCCTCTACTCTCTGAACCTCTGCTCTCTGAACCTTTCCTCTCCTCTGCTCTCTGAACCTCTCCTCTCCTCTCTGAACCTTTCTTATCCTCTCCAAACCTCTCCGAACCTCTCCTCTCCTCCTGGCTTTTTATTCTTCTCATCTTTGCTCCTTTCTTTCACCAACTGCAGCTCAGATATGAGGAGTGTGTTGGATGACTCCATGCAACTTCTGTGGAATGTCTTCCACAGGGCATGGCCCATAAGGGTTTGATAATGATTAACAAAATCATGCTGGGCAGTGACATCAAAACAAAGAGCGCTGGTTAGTGATGACGCAGCTTTCTCCGTGATGATGCTAAGGTAATAAGCAGGTCTGTAACTAGTTGTGGATATCTAGGTTAAGGCTGACTGCCAGTCCTCAGCATAGGCTAGTAGGGAGCATGCCTGGCTTGTGTGGCTGCCCCCTTTGGGACAAGCCTTCAAACTGCTTTAGACAAGTTGCAGAATCCCCTTGGATTTCAACCCAACAGAGTCTCAGAAAATGAAGTTTGCTAGGAGGTTGAGAGAGGTTCTCCTCCCCTTCTACTCTGCCCTGGTGAGGCTGCATCTGGAGAGTACTGTGTCCAGTTCTGTCCCCTCCTCAGTTCAAGAAGGACCTCAGGGAACTGCTTGAGAGAGTCCAGTGCAGAGCCATAAAGATGATTAAGGGAATGGAACATCTCTCTTACGTGGAGAGACTTGAGGGAGCTGGGGCTCTTGGGCTTGGAGGAGACAGGGGTGATGTAAAGGTTAAGTGCCAAGAGGATGGAACCAGGCTCTACTTGGTGATGCCCAATGACAGGACAAGGGGCAATAGGTGGAAATTGAGGCATAGGAAGTTTCATGTGAACATGAGGAGAATTTTTTTCCCTGTGAGGGGGACGGAGCGCTGGGACAGGCTGCCCAGGGGGATCGGGGAGGCTCCCTCTCTGCAGATATTCAAAACCCACATGGATGTGTTCCTGTGTGATCTGGTATAGGTGATCCTGCTCTGGCAAGGAGTTTGGACTGGATGATCTTTTGAGGCCCCTTCCAGCCCCTGACGTTCTGCAATTCTATGAAGTCAGGCATTTGGGTCTAAGGAGTAATGAACAGATCTCATTATTGATCAGTATTAATTTATTGATATTGCCACGAATGTTTGTTTTGTCTCCTTGCCTGGGATTGATTCCCCCTCCCTTCCAGCTATAGGAGCCTACATGGGGCTCCATATGTGTGGAATTTTCTCATGAAGCCCATGCTGTAGCTTCAACAAAAGGACATGAAGAATTTCCTTTCCTTTGCTAGCAGTGGCATTCAGACAGAAAAAGAACCCCTGGAAAATGTAAAAGCTTTTGTAAAAACATGAGAAAAGCATTTAAAGCCTTTTCAAAGAAAGAAAACATCAATGTAAAGCCTCCCATAGTTCTCCACCACTGTGGTCTCTCTTGATTTGAAGAGGTTTTACTAACCTTGGGAGAGAGGAAGGCAGAATTAAGGTTTTTGCTGGGGCTTGTTAGTTTTATTGTTCTGCTGGTTTGTTTTGAGGTCTGTGATAACTTATTTTTTATCAGCACGTGTGAACTGTGATTATACTTGAACATCTACTTACCACTCCAGAAGCCTCACTTTTCAAGCATTAAAATACCAAAGAGTGTTGCATTGACCAGTAAGTTTCTTTGATATGTGATGAGAGTTTTCACTTTTATACAAAGTGCTCATCTTCAGTGAAGGATTTTAGTGATGAGTTTACATAATAACATCAAGTGGTCCAACCAAGTGGAACCAACCTGACACTCTCTGGATGGACCACACAGCTATGTGGATGAGCCCTTCTTTCCCACACCCCCAGGTCCACTCCCAGCTCACAGGATCACAGGATGTCAGGGGTGGGAAGGGACCCAAAGAGATCATTGAGTCCAACCCCCCTGCCAGAGCAGGACCATAATCTAGCTCAGGTCACAGAGGAACACATCCAGACAGGCCTTGAAAGTCTCCAGAGAAGGAGACTCCACAACCACCCTGGGCAGCCTGTGCCAGTGCTCTGGAACCCTTACAGTAAAGAAGTTTCCCCTTGTGTTGAGGTGGAACCTCCTATGCTGCAGCTTCCATCCATTGCTCCTTGTCCTCTCACAGGGACCTCTCTTTTAACTTCCCAGGCAATGCTGTCAAAGCATCTCATGGAGAAAGCACAAAACTGGTGGCCTCCAAAGAGAACTTCAGATGAGTTAAAGAGTTGAGTGTGGAGAGAAAAAAGGGAGATGAGGAACAAAATGGTGAAGGAGCAGAGCTGGGAGACCCTTCTCTCCCCAGAGAGAAGCAGCAGGGAAACTGTGGGGAAAAGTTGGAAGGTGCAGAACTGCGTAGGAAAAAAATGCAGCTTTCCATCATTCATTTGTTTGTGCTTTGATACTTTGCCTCTCTGATGGCACCATCCCATGCTTTACCAGCACTACCAAAACCTTGTGAGCCTTGAAAGAGAAATTCTGTCAGAAAAGGCATTTAGTAAAAGAAAATCACTTCTTCGATTCACATCTTCTTCCTAAGCGTCGGCACTGAAGCTGTGGGCTTCCCTAGGATGTTTGCTTGGGAGGCTGAACAGGAAAAGCACAGGAGAAGTACTTTTATTGTAAAGAAGAGAGAAAATTATTCAAACCCAAATATGCTGGAGCACTCCAAATGCATTCAGAGTCTCCTGTTTCCTTCTCATGGAGTAAACATTTTGGTGTGCATTTTCAGGGGAAAAGAAGCCAAGCTTCTCTTAGTCCTTGTTCAGGACAGGGGAAAAGTAGAGTTCCTTAACAAATTTACCAAATGAATGTGTCAGCCTTTCCACAGCCTTCATCCTCCTCTCTTCTTGTAGTCTTTCCTCTGTAGGAAAATCCTCCCTGCCTCCAACAAAAACCAGGAAATATGCTCTAGTGCCCATCCAGCAACACTAGGCACTAGGTCTGAGGAGTTTCTGGTGGTTGGAAAGGCTCAAAGGGATCTGCCCAGACCTAGCTTGGAGAAGTGAGGACTGGTGGCTTTGTCAAGGAGAATGGGACAAGAGAGGTGAGGAGGGAAAGAGGCATACTTTTTTGAGCATGCTTCTAATGGCATCAGAGTCCAGCAGTTCAAGTACTTGGTGTTCCTGGTGGAAGACATAGAATCACAGAACAATAGGGCTTGGAAGGGAGCTCTGGAGATCATCTAGTCCAGCACATCTGCTAAAGTAGGGTCACCCAGAGAAGGTTTCACAGGACAGCATCCAGGAAGGTGCTGAATGACTCCAGAGATTCCACCACCTCTCTGGGCAGCCTGGTCTAGTGTCCTGCCTGTCCCCACAAGCATATAGTTTGCTCTGTAGAAACTCCTACTTGTGAGCAAAGTACTCCCTGCAAAAATGTTTCTAAACCTATGCAGGTGAAATTCAGTGGCCTCTGTTTCAGAAGAAGTCATCTTCCATAACCCAATGGCATTGCATGCCTGTGAATGCTCCCAGATTGGAAATTGTACCTGTGAAAAGAAGTGCCCAAGTCTAAAGTAAGCCTCTGAGAAAGGCTCATACAAAGATTCCTCTTTCAGCAGGGTTTGCACAGCAAATTTCTGCTGCTCAGAGGACTCGCAGTGCAGTCTCTTAGCTTTGATGAAAGGATGTAGTGGAGAGGCTGCTGCTGGTCTCTTCCCACAGGTAATTAGTGATAGCACAAGAGAGAATGGCCCCAAGCTGCCACTGGGGAGGTTTCGACTGGACATTAGGAGGATTTTTTTTTTTCCCAGCCGGGATGGTAAGGCATTGGAATGGGCTGCTCAGGAAGGTGGGGGAGTCACCAACCCTGGATGTGTTTAAAAGTCATTGGGATGTGGTGCTTGAGGATATGGTTTAAGGATGAACTTTGTAGAGTAGGGATAACAGTTGGACTTGGTGATCCTGGGGGTCTTTTCCAACTAGAATGTTTCTGTAATTCTGTGAAATATTACCCTCTTGCCTAGATTTTATTTTATGTTTGTTTTCCTTTCTCCCTCCAGCACCACTCTTGAAAGAAAAATGGTAATTACCAGTCCATACTCTCACCCCTCCACTTGGCTGGAACAGCAGCAGCCATCCCACAGCCCTGCTGCCAGCTGGGCACAAGTAAGGGCTGGCTGCACCCATATGAGCTGAGCTTTCCAAGAGAAACACTCAGACAACACAGCTCTTGAGTGGCTCAGCCATATATCTTCTTTGGGTGACCTGCCTGCTTTATGGACTCTGCCATTTACTTTCAGATAATTCAGAGCCTGCCCTGGTGCCTCTTGCAGAGGCAGGAAGAGTAGGGCTTGCTCTGGAGAGGGGAGGATTTTTTTCTCTAACATTGGGATTAAATGACTGGAAAAATTGGTAAGATGAGATACTTTGAAGCTAGTGAGAGAGTGGTGATGGTCTTTGCTATCTGCAAAGTTAGTAGAAATTAGAGGGCAATGAGATTTTAATTTGTGTGTATTAAGGGAAGGAATAGAAATAATAAGCTTAATATGCAGTAAAGGAGATTTAGATAATATATTAGAGAACTTCTTGGTACCAAAACCAGTTAAGTGCTGGAGCAGACTACTCAGTAACTATGTGGAATCACCGCTATGGGACACACATCTGTAAAGGCTGGATCTAAGGAAACATAATCCTGTCTCCAGCAGATGGTGTGAATGACTCCTCGGGGACAACACTCATCTCAATTTCATGTGGTTGACTACAGAGAGCTTCCCCACTATAGAGAGGCTGGTAGCTGGTTCCTAGGTTCAAAAGAATCATAGAATCATAGAATGGTAAGGTTGGAAGGAGACCTCAAGGATCATCTAGTTCCAACCCCCTGCCATAGGCAGGGACACCTCCCACTAGTACAGGTCACTCAAGGCCTCGTCCAACCTGGCCTTGAACACCTCCAGG
>WBNM01005318.1:0-24847 GCA_013399055.1 Ramphastos sulfuratus
CCCAAACCCACATCATTTTCTATACTTAGTCAAATTAAAAAAAAAAAAAAAAAAAAAAAAAATCTACATTTTAAAATCTACTGCTATAGTCTTAACTTTAGGAAACTCAAAGACTATAGTCAAGACTCCAAAATGACAATTCCTCTAGCTTTCCACGGCGACAACCAGGTACATTTTTGGAGGCAAATTAATTTCAGCCAATGAACATTTAAAACTGTCACGGAAATTACAGCAACAGCAGAGAAGATTGTTTCACCTGTCACTAAAGACACAAAACAGTTCATATCGCCTTTTTCTGTTCCTCTTGGTGTCAGAAGCACTAAGTGGAAAAAAAAGGTATGAAAACAGAAGTCCTGCATTTGGAAAGTGACTTAGTTGCTTGTGGGTTTGCAGAGGTGTTGGACAAAGCAAGAAACACCAGTTATCAGTGGGAAGGCTCAAAGCAGAATGTTGAGACACAGATTCTCTTGACAAAACACAGCTTTCTTTTTCCCATTCCAGCAGAATCTACGCAATGTCTTATGTACAATTAACAAAATATCCATTAGTACTGACTAAATAAAACTAAGGAACTAAGAGTCCGTTGTGTGTTATGAGCACAAGATTCCTGCAGAGAAAGACAGTGAGATTTAACTCCACATTCAGAAATTACTGACCTGTTTTTCTGATGTAAAGAAAGAGAATAAATGTTATTATTTCTGGATTGTATTACACTGGGAGCAACAAGTATAACCAGTCCTAGAGGCATTTTTCTCTCTATTCAGGGTCAGTAAATCCAAACAAGTTGAGTCTGAAGATCTGCAACCTTAGCTGTATTTATGTCTCTATTTATAGTAAGAACACTCTTCACTGTGATTCTTTCCCTGAAGACTAGAAGAATGGGGACGGCAAACCTTTAAACCATTTCTGTATGATTAGTATTCAAAAAGGGGAAGGGGCACATGAAGGATTTGCTTGAAACACAGTACACTACTAAATGAGCTTGTAAGCAGCATTAATTGTTCAGAGCAATTAACTTTCTCTCACACTTGGGCTCAAAGAGCCAGGAAGTAGTAACAGTGTAAAGAGCAGATGGGCAAGAATTCTCAGGGACCTAACAACCTTCTTACTAGTGAGGAGACTCAAAGCAGAACCACGCTAAAAGCATTTGGACGATCACTAGATAAGAATAGTAAACTATAAATATTTGGACTTCAGATCAGTTACATTTTAATTTTACATTTACTTCTCATTACCTGTGTGATGCCAGGCCAGCAGGATGTCAAATTCTAAAGGTTTCTTGTCTTTCAGGGCCCAAAGCACTCTGTTGTGTCTCTTGCCATCAGGGTGAAAGCTGGAATCAGTTAAGTCAATTGTTATAACTGCAAAAATGGGAAAAAGTAACTGTTAGCCAATTCAAATAATATTAAATTAGTTAAGAAGTAAAAGAGCATAAAGGAACCAAAGAACATTAAGCTTCCTAGTCACACGGACAGCATCTTTCTAAAGTATTTGATTATGTGAATAGGACTCCTCAATACATAAATAAGCATTCACCTCCTGCTGTCATCATTTTGATATGATCTGGGACTGCCTTCCAGTGACTGGAGGGAGAGATTTCTTTTGGAACGGCAGTGACAGAAGTCCCACACCAGCATCTTTAAAGTATCTTGACAACTAGGCAAACTATTTGCATTAAAAAAGCTGCCAGAGTTTAACATCAAAATCCACATACAGGGTAATGACATTTTTTCAAGATTAATTGGTCCCATGATAAAAGTTGCATTTATTTTTCATCATACATTTCACTTGAAAATCAGAATAGTAAAGCAATGCCCAATTTTGCAGAAATTCTAATTACATGTAACTAATTGCCCCTTCCAAAGTCTTTTTTTTTAATGCAACTACCTATCAACTACTGCAGGGTCTATGACATTTGAGATTCTGTAGTGTTCATGGGCTTTAACTATTTATTAAAAAAACAAACAAACAAAAAATCCTACACTCTCTCTCTGAAGCTGTTAAAAGCTTATACCATTTTCCAAGCACTTGCTATTGGGAGGTTCCCATTTTATGGGTGTCAAAAACATAATATTATCCTCCCTTTCAAGCAAGGAGTCTTGGGTGAGGCTCTTTACTATTTTTCTACAAATACTGTGCAAATTTTAAGCTCTACCTTAACTAAGTATTTTAGATCAAAAGGCATAGACACTATACACAATATACAAAAATTCTTGAGTCCTATATCACTCCAGCATAAGTAAAACTCCCCAGAAATTAAAAATTGTATGGAACACCAAAAAGATCCAATACTTGCTTCCTTATAACTGCTTTCTAATTTGGAAAAAGTCCTTGTATCTGCATCTGGAAAGACAGGATCTACACAAAAAAACAATTTTAAGGGAAGAGAACTTCAGCATTTCTGGTTTAGCATCCAAGTGAGGTGCTTCACAGACAGATCTGAAATAAGGACTATCAATAAAAATAATACTTACTATATCTCATTGCTTTTTTGCCAGAATACTGAGAAGGGCGACCTTGCAGTCCAAGCTCCTCGTAAGTATCCTTATCCACTGACAGAATTAGCTTTCCTATTAAAAAAAAAAAACAAAACCAAACTTCAATACAAATAATCTTACAGTTCCTTCCCTTTGAAGTCTTCAGTATACCTTGCACAATAGTAATACCATGGATCCAAAAATAACAATGTCATCCAGACTCCTTAGCTCCAGTTACATGGATTAACCAGATTAATTGTCACAAAAAAGTTAAAACTCAAATTATTCTTTCTTTTTTAATCAAAGAGTTCTTATAAACTAGAATGAGAAAAGATACTATTATTCCTTTTCTACTGTATTACCCCACTTCACTGCCTCAACCTTTCCTCCACTTGTGTGTGGAGGAAACTGAATCACTATCGATCACTACCAGTATGTATTTTTCTAGGACTGTGCTACCGGAGCACAAAGAATTTCTCCTCTGAAAAGTCTGAATTTACTTATGCCCTGATAGGCATCTGTTGTATTAGAGCATCTTAGGCTAGATGCTAAGAGACCAATTTGTGTCTGCTGAACTTTATATATTGTAAAATAGAAATAAAATTAATATTTAAAGACAAAATAGCTTCATTTTCTCTGCACGCAAGATCCTGCCTGAGATGGAACTGTGTGTAAGAGTTGGTATGTATTTGATCAGAATTTACAACAGGCCGATAGTCACTAGCTTACTACAGATAAGACCAGGGAAAACAAGGCTTGCAAGTACGTGCATAAGCAGGAGGGAAAGATGGTTATGTGACAGATTTCAAAATAAAGGAGGAGTTCCTTTCTCCTTGGTTTGGCCTTCTGGGATATACTGGCCACACGTCACAGAATTCTGAACCCACATATACCAAGAAGCTAGGTAGCTGGGTTGAAGTAGCACCGGTCTTACCAGCAGACAATTGCTCCTTCCAGTGGGGATGTCTACCTTAAAACAGTCAGTGCCTGCCAGCCCTGCGATTTATGCATCTGAGAAGTTTTGCTGTTCAGTTGGATAGGGTGAGTATAACCTGCCCTTTGATAAATAGTTACTCGGCACTCTTCGTCATATCTTATTCAGCATTGTAGTTTCCAGTATATCGCTCTATGATTCTAGTATTTGAGTTATAATAAAGTGTTGAAGCTGTACCCAGAGGGGGTACCCGTGTGTGTGTACTTCCTGGATCCCAAAGAATCCACTGGAACACTGTGACAGTATTTTAACACATTACATAACTCTCCAAGAATAAAAGACTGGATATTTTTCTCTTTTGGTACAAATTCTATTTTTAAAACTACTAGGAAACATGAAGTCAGAATGTAGTATTTTCACAAAACTAATACTTTGTATCAACTGCAGTTACAGCTGAAGCATTAACAATCTGACACTATACACAAGTGAAGCCTTTTTTTTTTTTGTTTTTAACTTGCTTTACATTAAATAGTATCATGATTGAAAAAAGTTAAAACTAGTATCTTCCTGTTTTATGTGTTTCTAGTAAAGATGGCAAGTACATTAAGCATTAAATATTCCAGTTTACAGTATTCCAAATGAAAAAAAAACATAAAACCAAAAAACACCCCAAGACCAGAGTCAGGACATATGTATTACTAAAACCAAAACATACCATTTGGTAGCAGAGCTGCAGCATTATCTTGATCAATTTTGGTGTTATAGCTAAGTGCGTAGCATGAACCTTTAATAGTAAAGCACACAATCATGAGATTACAGCATTTAAAGATAGATATGGCAACAAAAAGATTCACCTCAAAATAATCAAACATGCCAGACAGCATTTGAATCACTTTAAACCCTTCTGTTTTTAACAGTTTTCTTCCACCTTCTCAAGCAAAATATTGTTTGGTTATTTTTTATAAACCCCGCACCGGCACTATTTTAAAGGACATAATTCCCACCTGCCCCACTGAGAAAATGGAAAAGACTATTTTTTTCCAGACACATTTCTATTGTTAGTTCACATGAAGACAATGTGAAAGATGTTCACACCACTAAATATATTTGGTAGTGTTATCTGCCACAATGAATTTCTTAAAAATGCAAGAATCAGATCCTGTAAATTTGGTGTACAAATGTCATTCTACTTCCATAAAACTATTACTTTCATTAATGGCTTTTATGCCAAAGAAAATACAAGCCACACATTTAGAAAATAAGGGATCTTACTCTGCTATTTCACCCATTTGTTCTTTTCTCCTCTCTTTTCCCTTCAAACTTTTTCTTTCTTCCTGACAATCATATGAAGGGTACAATGTTCATCAGGGACCAACTCAATGAAAACAGCAAGCTCCAAGTATGCAATAGCAAGTCGATATATCAAGTGTCTTTCTTCACATTCTTTTTGCTCTCACTGGGTAAGATGACCTGCCGCATCTCCATTAGTAAAAAAATCCCAAACTAACAAAACCAACTAGAAAAGGTGTACATTTTCCTCCTGCCTGGTGCTGAGCACAGCTAACACAGGCTCTGTGCTGATATGAATGAGAAAGGGAGAAGGGAGCTGATTTCTGCAGGAATCTGAATGAAGATGAGATTCAGAAAATAAGTATGAGGATATGTGGAAGCCCTCCTGACGGCAGAATTAAATGCTAACACACCACAAACCAGAAACGCACAAATAAAGAGAATTCTCTTAGTATTGCACCTTCCTTTCCTTTGAAAACTTTTCACAATAAATAATAATAAATGGATGAAAAATATATACTACTACAGCATCTGTCATATTGTGGTTTCCTCCATACCTTTCTTCACAAAAGCATCAATGAATTCGTGAGAGACCAGTTCATGAACTGATAAACTCCTCACCAGGTAGTACTCCCCAATATCTGCAATAGTACTTTTCAGCACTTCAGGCAGGAGGCCACATTCAGGGATCAAAAAAGACACCTGTTAGGAACAAATTCATCATGTAAATCACATCCTGAAAAGGTATCAGTACATTACACCAAAATGAGATTAAAAAAAAAAAAAAGTCAAGCTACTCTCTTCAAAATACATCAACTTGCAAAAGGTCTCCAAGTACGGCAAAGACACTATCTAGGTTTTGTTTTTCACATGCTACACAGTAACATGGAGACACAATTTTACACAGTATGACTTAACTAACAAAATTTAAGGCAGGAAATTGATTTTCATGAGGGATGAACACCTAGCTTTTCTTACTAGACTCACCACTCAGTCTTTTGTTCCAACTGCCTAGCTTTAACTTCCCTTTTGTTTAAAACCTTTCCTGTATGTGTTTCAAAGATCAAGAAAATTCTTAAGCCTGGGAGAAAAGGGCAAACACCAAGCTTCTCCATGATTGTGCACCAGCAGCATAAAGTTCAATCCCATGCTTACCACTCCATCCCTCAAAAAATGCTTTCTGAAAGAAGTTCACAAAGAACAGATACAAGTCACCCTTTGCATACATCCACAGGAGAAGTAACAACTGACAGGTGGGCTACCTGCCACACAAGTAGAAAGCACAAGCTAACTGATAAAAAATAATGTACTAAAGAAACAGCAAGAGTGCCTGCCTGACACTTTCATAAAACCAAAGAAAGGAGAGCAAACTGGCAAAAATATGCTCTTAAGTTACCCAAAACAAGATTACCAACATGCTAAGGGGTGGGAGTGACCTCTCGAGATCATCTACTTCACCCCCTTGCTAAAGCAGAATCACTCAAAGCAAGCTGCCCAGGACTGCAATGTCCAGGCGCACTTGGAACTCCTCCAGAGAAGGAAGCGGTTATTTATGATGGCACTTTGGCTGAAGGGACTAGGTGAACAAAGGGGACTTTCAGGATACACCTGCAGCCAGATTTTAGCCGAAACTTCCCTCACCGCTGACGGACTCCCTCGCTGCTCTGACTAGAAACTTGTGTGCGCCACTCCTCGTGATACTCACAGAACCAGAGCACCGTTTCGGTTGGAAAAGACCTTTAAAATCATCGAACCGTTACTTAACTCTACCAAGTCTGGTGCTAAGCCATGTCCCTAAGCATGGTGGCTCAACCACCTCTCCGGGCCGTCCGCTGCAGTGCTTGATAACCTTTTCAGTGAAGAAGTTTCTTTCAATATCCAATCTAAACATCCCCTGTTTCAACTTGAGGCCGTTTCTATACTCATCAGATAGTACTGACAAGACTCTGTCACCTCTTTCCAAGTTGTCTCCACACGGGATGGCAAACACCTCCTACAATACAGCCTGCAGCACCGACAAAGCGCCTCTTTAACGGTTGGCAAAGCACCGGAATCCCTCCAGCCGGGCTGAGGGGACGAGTTGGTCTCCGCGGGGCAGCGCGGACGCCTCAAGCTGTCTCAGGCGGGCAGCCAGCCGCATTCCCCTCCCTTCGCCAAAGGTAACGGCCATTACCGGTCACCTCGCGGGCTGGCGCCCGCGCGCACTCACCCGGCAGTTGTAGGCGTGGTCCCACACGTGAGCGGCGTGCCGCGAGCGGGGGTGCCGCGCGTGGCCCTTCTCGCAGATCAGCAGGTGCCGGGGAACCTGGCGGAGCCGCCTCAGAGGGAGCGCCGACATCATCCGCCAACCCCACAGGGATCGCAGCCGCCACACAAACCCTCCAAGAATCAGGTGGAGGACTGGGGAAGTTGTGCGATGAGGTCACTTCCGTCCGCTGCTCCTGAAGTAACGCTGGGGAGGTGTGCGCATGCGCGGCCGCGGCGCCGAGGAGCAACAGTGAAATGCTCCTTGTAGCTTTACGCCTCGATTATGTGTCCGCAATGCTGCGCTGGGCACGGTGGTGTAAGAAGGTCTTAGAATAAGTGTATAATAAAATGGTCTGGAAGTAGGGTCTCTAAGACTAAATGATAGTTTACCAAGCTGCTGAAGTGACTGAAGTTTCTTTCCGAGGAGGAAAAGCCGAGACACCTGGGGCTGTTTAGCCTGAAGAAGGGCAGACAGCGAGGGGAATCTTCTCAGTACTGATCAATAGCTAAAGGACAGGAGGCAAGAGGATCGGACGAGGCCCGTTTCAGTGGTGCCCTGCGACAGGACAAGAGGCCACAAACTGGAACCCAGAAGTTTCCATCTGAACATGATGAAAATCCTGCTGTGGGAGACCTCAGTCAGGCTGCCCAGAGAGGCTGCGCAGTCTTCTTTCCTGGAGCAATTCCAAACCTGCCTGGCTACTGTGATCTTGGGCAACTCGTACTGAGTAACCCTGTTTTAGCAGGGGAGTTGGACTAGGTGTTCTCCTCTCCAGAGGTCCGTTCCAATCCCCGCCATGCTGGGATTCTGATCCCAGTGGTGTGTCATACAGTGCATGCACATCCCCACAGCCTCTGGTGTGTATGTATTTATCATGTTTTGCAGGAATGCTCCTGAGGAGTTACTAGCTCAGTGCTTCTGGCTTCTTAGGCTGATTCAGATCTGCTTGTTACAGGGCATGTTCTTTCTGAGTAGTTGTTTACTGGGATGACATCAAGATGCTGCTGCTTTTATCCTCTGATGTGTGAGGCTGAGATGAAACTACACATCAGAAGATCAGTGGCTGAATAATGAACTTATATGTATAAATTGGATTATAAAGGCTCAAACAAGGATATGCAGTCCCAGAATCACTGAATTGTCAGAGTTGGAAGGGACCCAAAGATCATCCAGTTCCAACCTCCCTGCCATGAGCAGGGACACCTCATACTAGATCAGGTTGCTCAGAGCCCCATCCAGCCTGCCCTTAAAAAACTCCTAAAATGTGGCTTCTATCACCTTCCTAGGCAACCTGTTTCAGTGTCTCACCACTCTCATGGAGAAGAACTTTTTCCTAACATCCAACCTGAATCTACCCGCTTCTAGTTTTGCTCCATTCCCCCTAGTCCTATCACTACCCAACACCTTAAAAAGTCCCTCACCAGCTTTCTGGTAGGCCCCCTTCAGATACTGGAAGGCCACAATAAGGTCTCCTTGGAGGCTTCTCTTCTCCAGACTGAATAATCCCAACTCTTTCATAGGAGAGGTGCTCCAGCCCTCTGATCATCCTTGTGGCCCTTCTCTGGATGTGTTCCAGCACGTCCATATCTTTCTTGTAATAAGGGTTCCAGAACTGGACACAGTACTCCAGGTGAGATCTTACCAGAGTGGCGTAGAGGGTGAGAATCACCTCCCTCAATGTACTGGCCATGCTTCTCGATGCAGCCCAGGATACAATTGGCTTTCTGGGCTTCAAGTGCACACTGGTGGCTCATGTTGAGCTTCTCATCCATCAGCACCCTCAAGTCCTTTTCTTTAGGACTGTTCTCAAGCCAGTCATTGCCCAGCCTATACTGGAACCTGGGGTTGCCCCAACCCACATGTAGGATGTTGCACTTGGCCTTGTTAAGCTTCATGAGGTTGGCTTGGGCCCACCTCTCAAGGCTGTCAAGGTCCCTCTGAATGGCATCCCTGCCCTCCAGCATGTCAGCTGCATCACACAGCTTGGTGTCGTCAGCAAACTTGCTGAGGGTTCACTCACTGCCACTGCCCATGTCACCAAATGAAGATGTTAAACAAGACTGGTCCCAGTACTGATCCTTGAGGGACTCCAGTTGTCACTGTTGGCCTCCACTTAGACATGGATCCATTGGCAGCCACTCTTTGGGTGTGGCTGCCAAGCCAGTTTTTTATCCTCTGAGTTGTGCATCCATCAAACTCATGTTTTACCAGCTTGGAGACCAGAATGTCATGCAGAACAGTGATGAAGGCTTTGCTCAGGTCCAGGTAAATGATGTCAGTTGCTCTGCCCTTGTCTACTGATGTTGTGACTTTGTCATAAAAGGCCACCAGTTTTGGCAGGCACGATTTGCCTTTGGTGAAGCCATGCTGATTATACCCAATCACAGTAGTCTTCTAATTTGTGTGCAGCCATTAATAGGGAAAGCACTGCATGATTGTTGTCCTTTATTATCACATCCACAAGCAGAAGCCTGTGTGCAGAGAGGACCATCACACTGCAATGATCAGAAAGCCTCTTCTGCTGAAGGGGTGAAAGGTTCAAGACTCTGATCAATAAGCCCAGAGATCCAGAGAGAAAATTTGTCTGTACACAAAACAGCCTCTGGAGTTTGGTCCTTTTGTGGTTTGTTTGAGTTTTTTTGCAAGCTTCTCTGTGCTAATAGAATTTACACCTTCTGCTAGGGACACAAATGGATAAGAAAAGGAATGAGAAAAAGGCTGAAGAAGGGTCAAGAGAGTTGAGATTCATGGTTGCATACACAGAGATAAGTCAGTATTTTAGGGATTTTGGCCGGAGTGTAGCTCACTGCAGCTCAGTGGCCATTGAAGGATTCACATCAGTGTTCAGTTAGTTTGATTCATATGTCAAGCAGTTTTCACTCACCCTTACTTATACTTTATCTGAACTTCCTGAAAATACTGAATTACATTAAACACCTCTCCAACATTTAGCAGTAGCCTGTGCTGTAACACAGAAAATTTCTGTCCTTAAGTGGGCTGTATTTATGTACACTAATTCTTGGTAAATGCTGGCATTTTTATAGTGGTTGTTAACAGTTCTGTGACTAATTGGATGTGGGGTTTCTGTATACTGATAAAAAAACCCAAAATACATTTTAAATTTGACATAATTAAATTTGTAAAGCTATCACAATTTCCCCCCAGAATTTCTAACCCAGGACAAAGTTATGTGTTATGTATGTGCAGTTACAGGCTGTAAGCAAGAGGAAAGCAATGCCCCAAGGCAACCCATGCTAATAGCCTGGCATAAGAAAGGATCTCTGAAATATTTTTTAGGACTGGGGAAATTTGATTCTGTTTATCTATAAAATGACTGAGTTTGGAAAGAAAAGTCTGATCTTCACAAGGTGTACAACGTCTCTAGTTGCGAAGCCCAACTGCTTCTGTCTTGTATATGTGTCCCCACTGAAGCACAGTTTTGACTCCTTTGTTCTGTTGGATTTTCTGATTTCAAAAGAACTTGATTAAAAGATGTGCAGTTCCATAAAATCAAATCTGAACAAGTATTCGTCACAGATACCTTGAAATTGGTATCTTTAAGATGAATTAAAATGGCCAGCAGGTTGAAGAAGGGGATTCTGCTGCTCTGCTCTTGTGAGACCTCAAGTGAAGTGCTGTGTCCAGCTCTGGAGTCCTCAGCACAGAAAGGACATGGACATGTTGGAACATGTCCAGAGGAGGTCACAATGATCAGTAGATGAAACACTGCTGCTTTGAGGACAGGCTGAGAGAGTTGTTCAGCCTGAAGAAGAGAAGGCTCTGGGGAGGTATTATTGCAGCCTTTAAGTACATAAAGGGGACAATAAGAAAGATGGAGACAGACTTTTTAGCCGAGCCTCTTGTGACAGGAAAAGAGGTGATGTTTTTAAACTGAAAGAGGGAATTTAATACAAGAAAGAAATTTATTACGCTGAAGATGGTGAGACACTGTCCCAGGTTGCCCAGAGAAGTGTAAATGCTCCATCCCTGCAAATGTTCAAGGTGAGGTTGTCTGAGGCTCTGAGCAACTTGACCTAGTTGCAGATGTTCCTGCTGATGGCAGGGGTGTTAGACTAAATGACCTTTAAAGGTCCCTTCCAGCCCAAACCATTCTCATTCTTTAAAATTGGCTTTAGTCGTTTTTTTTAAATACCATTGACTCCAGAAAAGAAGGAAGTTGTCTAAATCTTTTAATCTTGGCTATTAGGACTTTACAAAGGAGAAACAAACAGGTACCTCTGGTGCTTTGTTCATCTTAAATTAATAACGTGTGTTAGACTGAAAAGCAGTAATTTACTCGATCAGTGTCAACTGTTTTTTTCAGAGGAAAGTGGAAAGGTGCTGATGACATGGATAGTCAGGTTTAGATTACTGTTTTTACATACTTCAATCCAAATAGTCAGAGCAGTGATGGATTGCAAAAAAGATCTCACTCCAGCTTGCTTTCCAGTGAGGTTACAAACAAAGCTTCTGCTCATCTATTCCCAGGAACTGCTGTCCAAGCCAGGAAGAACAGTGAATAATCACCATGGATCAACTCACTGGATTTGGATTAAATGCAATTTAAAATAAAACAACCAACAACCTGAACTACTTCTTTTGGAGTTAAATCTGGGAAACCTCACACAGTCATTTTTGTGATACTGCAGTGGGAGAAGCAATAAGAAGGATAACTAGTCTGATAAGGTTTTGGGGAGCAGAGTGTTTTTCATCTATATTCAAGCAGGGCCTTCAGCTCCACTTGCCTCCTAAGGTTCGGATTTTGTCTGAGCCATTGTGCTGGTTTAAGGCTAATTGGAATATTTTAATAGAGAAAATTATATTATAGGCTGTGAAAGGAAAACAATGGTGATGTCTACTTCACTCATAGGCTTGCTGACAACAGATAAAACTAAGAACATAAACATTAGATAAGTCAGTCGGGCTTGGGGCACTCTCTGGGACAGTGTCTGGGGCTATCCTGCAACTTCTGGCTTCTTCTCTCCGACAAATTAATTTCACTAATCACTTTTCTTCTAACTCCTCCTCTGGCCGATCCTCAAAACCTTGGGGTAAGGTATAGGGGTGGGGAGAAGGTGGAAGGGTGGTTGGGAGCCCCTCCTGGGGTCTCTGATTTCTGGGAGGGGTGTTGTGTTTCTGTATTACCTTTACTTTGTATATTTCTGTAAATATTCCTGTATATAGTGTATATATCTGCTTGTATATTGTGCTGAGCTGTAAATACAGCTTCATCTAAACTTCCAGCCGACTGAGTTTTAGCCTGGGTCATTTTACAAAGTGTGGGGGGGCGGGGAACTCCCAAAACCCACATCAGCCCTGTATGGCGATGGTGAATTTTCATGCACTTTCTTTCTAGAAGAATCCTTATTTCTACATGATGGCTAATGTGAGGCACGTGCACTCTTACAAGGTGTCCTTTGGGGGTTGAGAAAGAATCAGGAGTCTGTTTCCCATTCAAAATTCACAGAATGTGAATGGTGGAGGTTGGAAGTGACCTCTGGAAATCATCTAGTACAACCTCACTCCTAAAGCAGGGTCACCTAGAGCAAGTTGCCCAGGATAGCAATGTCCAGGTGGGTCTAGAATCTCTGCAGAGGAGACTCCACAACCTCTCTGGGCAGCCTGGTTCAGTGTTCTTTCACCCTTCCTTGCAAAAGCTAGGAAACTCTGGTCATGCTCCTCTGGTTACTCCTTCATCTTCTGGGAAGTCTTCCAGAGAGTGATTCCACATCCACTTCGACCTTCCATGGGTCATAAATATGTCTCCTCCTCCTTCTCCCATAATGAGACAAAGAAACACTGCTGTCTTTTTCCATTGCTCTTTGCAAAACATACTGCAGGGTCACCACCTTGCTGCTTTTCTCTACTTTGGGATAAAGGAAATGACTTGCATCTTGTTGCAAATTCAGTGCCAACACTTTATGGATCTTCCTGTTCTGTAACATTAATCAAGAAATGATGACTACATGTTTGGTTGTAAACCATAAGGATAAGACACCCCCTGAACATATGGCAGGAAAGATACACGGAATGTTGAATTTTAATCTTCCCATTTGAAAGTAAGACAGGCTTCACAGTTAAAAGTGTTTGCACTTGGCTAAGATAAAGCTTTTGTTCTTTGAGTAAGAAGAATGGGATTTCTGTTGGGGAATGGATGCATTCTGCTTGTAGAACCAGTAATAAATTCCTTTTTTTCTTCATTTGTTTAAGGAAAAAGCAGTATATAAAATAAAGTGCAATATTCAGGAAAATGGGCAAAAAAGGAAAACTAGGAAGAAGAGAAAATTACTCTTGAACTAGGTCTTTGAGGTAATTTAATTGCTGAATCCATTCAGTATTCAGAATGAAAATGAATCCATTGCTCAGTTAATTAGTTTGTTGTTTCCCCTTGGTTGTGACACTGATTAATAAATCACTCCACAGGATAACTAACAACTCTGGATTTGATTCCCTAAGATTGTCCTTGCTACTTTTAATCTTGTGGAGTTATTCTTAGGTCTGCAAGTAAGATGGTGGGATGGAAAGGATCTGAGGAGGATGATGATATGATTAGGAAACAGTTGTATATGGAGGAGAGGGAACATTTGCTACGAGGAATCAGTTTCTAATTGAGACTCTGCAGTCTATGATACAGACTCAGTTCTGTCCTGCACTTACATACAGCAGCAAAAATTTGGAATTACTCCTTTAACACCAGTAAAGTTATTCATGGTCTAACCAAGTCCAACGTGATGAGTGGACAGTGACCTACTTGCTGCTGTTGAGAACAGGATAACATGGAGCAGGAAAAGCTTTCTGTTCACGAATTGTCCTCACGCACTTCTGTTGTTTGGTTGGGGGACAGTAGGGTGTGAACAGCACCACTTCTTACTCAGGAACATCTTTGCAGAATCAAAGAGTCACAGAATTGTTTTGTTTGGAAAAGACCTTTAAGATCATCAAGTCCAACCATTATCTAACTCTACCATGTCAGGTGCTAAAGCATGTGTCTCAGCACCGCATCTATGCATCTTTTAAACACCTCCAGGGATGGGGATTCAACTGTGTCCCTGGGGAGCCTATTCCGGTTTATAATAACCTTTTCAGTGAAGAAGTTTCTTCTAATATCCAACCTAAATGTCCCCTGGCGCCACTTAAGGCTATTTCCTCTTGTCCTATCACTTGTTATTAGGGAGAACAGACCAACCCCCACCTTTCTCCAACCTCCCTTCAGGGAGCTATAGAGAGTGAGAAGGTCTCCTCCAAGCAAAACAACTCCAGTTCCCTCAGTTGCTCCTCACAAGACCTGTTCTCCAGAGCCTTCACCAGGTTTGTTGCCCTTCTCTGGATGTGCTCCAGCAGCTCATTGTCCTCCTTGTAGTGAGAGCCCCAAAACTGAACACAGTATTTGAAGCGTGACCTTACCAGCGCAGACTACAGGGGGACAATCACTTCCTTTAGATCTATCACTGTAATCTGAACACGAAGTGTCTTCTTTTGAATGAATTGTTTTTAACTCCTTTCAGCGTGTCTTCTTGAAATATTTTCCAACTGAAGCTAGTTGACTCCTTCTGCTTCTCCAAGTAAAAAGATAAATGACTCAGTTTTGGCACCATTCAGCTGCATTTACACTCTATTGCATTATAGAGACATGAGAAATGATGCAGTGAGTCACGGAAGTAGCAGCCTTTAAATGTCTTGTCAGTTTGGAAGTGAAAAGAAATAGGAGACATGTGGGATTTGTCTTTCTGTTTTAGTTGGATATGAAAATGGAGACAGAAGCAGAGTTGGAGCAGATTAGTAGCCCAGATACCAGTAAAGGAAACATATTTAGCTAAACTTAAATATTTACTATGCGATAATGTGAACTATGTATTATCTGCAGATGGCTCCAAAATTGAACTGCCCTGAGTTCTGCCAAGCTAGTACTGGGAACAAGGAGCCTAAAAAAGCTTTATTAAGGTTGCAGTCCCAATGCATGATGATATGAATCACTATCATATTCTTTGATAAGTCTTTAATGCCACAGTCTGATTCTACTGATATGGCTGGAGGACTTTGACTTTATTTGCTTCAAATTGCAAAGAATGCAGGAAAGGTCCTGACACGTCCGTGAATGATTTCTAGCCTAAAAAACTGAATTGTATGGCTGCTCCTCACATAAACCACCTAGTAATGCTGTGCTGCAAACTGCTTCAGCTAACTGAGTCACCTACCACATCTGTTCCCCAGGGAGCAGTACTGGGTCCAGTTTGGTTATTATTATCTTTACCAGTGACGTGGATGAGAGGATTCAGTGTACCCTCAGCAAGTTTGCTGATGATACAAAACTAGGGGGGTGTAGCTGACACACCTGGAATACTGTGTTTTGTTTTGGGCTCCCCAGTTCAGGAGAGACAGGGACCTGCTGGGAGAGAGTCCAGCAGAGAGCCAGGAGGATGATGTAGGACTTGAGCATCTCCCCTACAAAGACAGACTGAGAGACTTGGGGGTGTTTAGTCTGGAGAAGACTGAGAGGAGATCTTGTCAATGTGTATAAACATCTGAGGGGTGGGTGTCAAGTGGATGCGGCCAGTCTCTTTTCGGTGGTCAACAGCAATAATACAAGGAGCAATGGCTACAAATTGGAACATAGAAAGTTTCATCTCAACAGGAGGAGAAACTTCTGTACAGTGAGGGTGACAGAGCCCTGGAACAGGCTGCCCAGAGAGGTTGTGGAGTCTCCTTCTCTGGAGACTTTCAAAACCCGCTTGGATGCATTCCTGTGTGGACTACTGTAAGTGATCCTGCTTTGGCAAGGGGGTTGGACTCAATGATCTCTGGAGGTTATTTCCAACCTCTAAAGTTCTGTGATTCTGTGATTCTGTGATCTGGCTAACTTTCTATGCCAGAAACCAAGCAGTCAGATTTCTGAAGTGGTAAGCACTTGAGACCTCTAGCCAAAATCAGAAGAACTGATGATAGGCTTCAGCTCTGGTTTGCTTCACATAGAAGGTGTTGTTTTTCAAGTGTTTTCCAATTTTAAAGTGTTTTCTGATTTTAAAGTGCTAGGTGGTTCACTCTGCAGGACAGGTGATTCTTTACCTTCTTTTACTTAATTTTCTCATTTGATTGCTGGAGAAGAATGCATTTGTAATTAAATGCAATTTAAAAGCTGTTACAATCAACTACACCACCAGACAGAGATTCTTTCCTGCCTTTCCCACTGAAGGTGCTGAAGTTGTGGGACGGAACTCACTGGGACGGTGGAACTTAATTGTATTTAGAGTCAGTGAAACAGAACCCCCCTTTTTTGTTGTTTTTTAACCACTGGATTGAGCCTGCCTGCATTCATCCACTCAAGAGTTTTCCAGCATAGGCTTACTGGTTAGAATGGTACAGCAATATTAAAGCAGCACTTATTTCTGCTCTTTTTTTTTTTTTTTTATCCTTCTATTATAAAAAATATTAGCATTCTTCTGAAATTCAAATCTCTGTTTGTCCAGGCCACTACATCATCTATTTTATTGACTGAAATTCAACTCCAAAGTCTTCTTCTGTGCTTTTTGCAGTTGTATTGTGTTACAGATACCTAGTTGCTAGTATACAGGTACACCAACTGAGGTTCCAATGTTTGTAAGTTGTAAGAATCAATACACATGGCTGTGATAAGCATTCTCTCTCACACAGATTATATAGTCTATTGGATAAATATTCTGTCTTGCAATATCTACTCTGTCAGGTACCTGTTTTTCTCTGTAGTATCACAGCTTAGCAATTGAGAACAAACTAGAACTGAGGCAGTCCTGGGGAACTGCAAAGAGACAAGGCTACATTCATTCCTTTTTCAGCAGCTTGGAAAACTACACCTTCAACTAAACAATTTCTAACACCAAGTTCATACAACAAGATTACTTGGAAAGCCTATTCCCATGTTTTAAGTCCAGGAAAAGAAATGAGACTGACATAGACTCACCCAGTTGGCTGGCATTTCCCAGGAATTACTAGAACAGGAGATATTGCACAACTCTATTTTGCCAAAAGACAGGGAGATGTCTAAGCTGATGAGGTCAGTTTCTCATTCCACGATGCCACGTCAAACACAACTCTAAACACCAGCAGATTTCTGATACCACGTCAAACACAGCTCTAAACACCTGCAGTGTTTGCCAGCTGACGTCATGAAAGTCTTTCTGAGCAGCCAAGCAATTCTGTTGTCCTAGGAGAGTCCAAATGAAATCATGTCACTATTGACTTTGAGTGAGCTCCACGCCTTGGTGCTTGTGACAAAGATAAACACAGAAATACAGAACAGAATTAATGTGGGTACAAGTTCATGTCAGTTTCCATTTTCGCGTCTCATTTTCAATTCTCATTTCTAAATTCTCATTTCTAATGCTTTAGAGGGGTAAAAATTCTAATGCCTTGGATATCTGGTTTATGTGCTAACAATTTGAAAAGCTGCTCTAGAGATGTCATTTATGCTTTCTGTACTTTCTAGGAGGGCATTTTGGAGGGTATGTCAAGCATTTGGAATGTTGGAGTGTCCCTAGTGAAGAGCTAAATAAGTCTTCTGTCTGAATAAGCTCCCTTACTGAGTTTTAAGAAGACATTGTTTTCTGTTTTTCAAAGTCAGCCTGATATGTGTCAAGGCAGGAGCGAAATCCAGCAATTTGAGACAGATGGCAAGAAAATAATTGATTATTTTAACAGCCCAGCAGTAGTTTGAGAGTTAGAATGCTTTTTACATCAAACTACACTGGATTAGATGGAGAACTTCTTCATGGAGGTCCAAAGCAATATTCTAGCATAATATAGGGCAAGAACTGAATACAAAAAATATTTTTCCTAGATTGCTAAATAAAAAAAAAAATACACAGAAACATAAAAGTTTTACATGTGAGAAGCTGGATCCTCGTGTTCATCAGAAACCTTTGAAAGAGATGTGGTTCTGCAGCTTTCTGGAGGTCCGCATTGAACCAAACAAAACCCGTAAAACAAAACCCTTTTCAACTCCTGTGCTGCCAATCCTTTTGGGAATCTGAAACCATTTTTCTCACTAATAGTCTGAACTTTTCTATTTCAAAGACTGGCTGCTTGGGTTGAATTGTTGAACTGCAACAGCAAGTCTCTCTGTTAGGATGTCAGCTTGTACACGTGAGGGGTTTTATCATAATATAATTAACTGATTAAAAGTCTGACAAACAACACAAGATTTTCAGTGTACCACATGAACATGAAAAGTTTAGCTAAATACCTTATAAATATCAAAGGTATTAAACCAAATCTGGCCATATAAACCAAGCAACACTTCAGAAACCTTAGTGAATGGAAAGTTTGTGTGCAACATGAGTTTTGTCACAGTTAAGGCCAACTCTAGTCTGAATTTAGTGTTTGTTCAAGCACTTGGAATCTTTTCCATATACTCAATATTAGGAACTGAAAAGGGTATTTCATGCCAATGCAGGAAATACACCCACTGCTGTGATTCAGGGAAACAAGAATAAATACATTTCAGGTATTTAAAGTAATCTCTACATCCCATAAGGAATGTCAGATTCAGGTCTGCTGAGACAAGACAAAACATACAGGAGACATCTATAAAAGTCATTGTCTGAGATTCAAAGCCCTGAAAGATTTTGCTTGCTAAGCATCCTGCAGAAATTAAAATCTTTGTATTTAAGATTGGTAAACTCAATCACATCCAAATACTTGTTTCCATTTCAGTACTGTTTCCATTACAGATGTAATGCTTTTTTTTTTTTTGAGGTACAGCTGCTTGGTCTTCCTGCATAAAGAAGAAATCGAGGTCTAACAATCTAACTACTGAATAATTTTTATGCAGAGCAGTATAGAGTTTTTCACGTGGTGTTTGACTGTCCTCATGAACATAGCAAACTGGAATCCTATCCTTACTAAAACCACAAAGCAGCTACAATTTCCCACAGGGTAAGAAGCATGTGAGGCTTTATAATAATTGAGGAGATATCTTCCATGCCATTTTTGTACAAGCAACATGACTTAAAATTGGGATGAATAACTAAATGATTTTCAAAGTGAAGCAACAAGATTGTTCAGAAGTGTTCTGATTTGAGCTAAAATGCAACTAGTTCTGTTCAGTGATTTGACTGTTTTCACAGGCAGTGGCTGCTTCTAGCAATGATAACACTGATGGTTAGAGTTACTGCCAAGGGCTGGGCTGCAGAAAAGATCTCACTTAGACTTGCTCCTGTGCAGACCAAGGACACTGCTAAATCCAGTGCCCTACGTTTTTGTGCAGAAGGTCAGAGGTGGCACCTGCAGGGAAAAGTGGACAGGACAGGTGACCCTAAACTGATCAACAAGGTATTTCATCCCATGGACATCATCTTCAGGACAAAGTGAGGAAATCACCAGAGTCAAACCTCCTCTTCAATGGCCAGTGTCTGAGGATGACTCTATTCTGCCTTTGATCCCGATCCATGAATTTCTGAATCTAGTTTCAAAATCCAGTTTCTGAATTCTGTTCCCATCTACCTCTTAATCCAGTCTGGGATCTCCCCCAAGCCTGCCCCCAGCATCAGTGGTGACAGTGATGTCATTGTCATCGAAGTGTTGGGTTCCATATTGGTTTGTACCTCTTTGTAGCTATTTCATTCAAATTGGTTTAGTTTTCTTCCACAACCCACCAGTCTCTCTATTCACTTTCTCTTCCCATTGGGAAGGGAGAGGATACATAGAGAGCATCTGTCACCTGTCTGGTGGCATGCCCAGCCCCAACCCTTGACAAGAACTAAAGTTGCTAGAATTTGAGAAAAGCTGCAGTAATTTTCTGGATGAAGTGTGATACTTCCTGCATATTTCTAAATCCCTGTGAATTGTTTCATAGCTTTTAGGAGTTACTTCTCCTTCATGATTTCAACTAAGCTGTTGTCATAGGAGATTTTCTGAGAAAAGCCTCAAGTGAGGGAGAGTTTTGGCATATTTGAAGTGGGCACGTCCAGAAGTTGGATAGTTTCCTCTTTGACTGACTGGAAAATGTGCTGGGTTTGGATCTGAAGGTTGAAGCTCATGTTGAAAGTGCGTCAAAAGAAATTATAAACAGTGTTAGAATGGGCTTCTGGATTGTGAGGTGTAGTTCCATCAACAGAACCCTTCAGTTACTTCAAGCTGCAAATGCTACTGCAAGGTTTGTGTTGAATGCAGGATGGGGACAAGGTAGTGGGCAGCTGGGAAAAAGAAGGGATGAAATCAAAGAAGGTGTTGTGTTGATCCTGTGTTTATTTTATGGCCTTGAACATAACTGGTCAGCCTCCTGACTGTGAGGCTGCTGTCTCTGCTCTACTAGGAAGTCCCTCTGCTTTTATCCCAACATTTCCTTAATAACAAAGATAAATGTAATTTAGAAACTGTAGACCCTTGTTGCCTCATTCTTTTAAGAGAATGCATTCTGAAACACTTAAGAGAGAACAAATACCCCCTGACCTGATATTCACTGGCATGGTTTGTCACACAATTGAACATCTGTGGTAAAGGTTCATCTGATTTTAAATGACTCCCTTTCTGTACCAACCAGTTATCACAGAAAAATATGACTTCCTTTTGTGTGTTCTTAATTGCCCGATTTTAATTATTTTCCTGCCAATTTCTATTGCCTTAACCACTTCTGCTTAATTTCTGTGTGCTGCACTCCTTTTCTCAGGCCTGGCTCCCAGAGTTGTAGGATATATAAGAAATTAATTGCTGAAATATTACTTAACTTTTATCAATATTTACAGAAAGTTTAATTTTATGCTGTCCCGTATTTGGCTTGAACCTTTCATGTTCCTCTGTAATTTCTCATAATCCAAATGGTTTTGCCTTATCAGCAAATGGCATGATTTTTCCCTCTGCTGCTTAAAACATTTGTTAATGATTTGGCAAGCTAGGAAAGCATGTGTTGGTGGGATAAACACCACATGAGGAAGGAAGGGCTGGTTTTTTTCATTTCTGTTTTTCCTCACCACAAGATAGATATTACTTCCAAGAAAATGATGGTAGTAATACTGTATTTTATATAAAGAATCTTCAACATACATATTTTATAAACTGGCTGAATGCGGCAGCTCACAGCCGAGCGGTGGTGATGAGCAGTTGACAGCCAACTGGTATCCGTCATGTTTTCCATTAGCACAGCCAGTGTCTTTTATTCCTTTTGTGGCCAGCAGGATCAGGGTGATTATACCTCTGTACTGGGTACTGGAGGGGCCACACCTCAAATAATGTGTTCAGTTGGGGGGCCCTCACTACTCAAAGGACATTGAGTTCCTGGAGCATGTCCAGAGACAGGCAACAAACTGATGAAGGGTCTAGAGCACACATCTTGTGATGAGCCGCTGAGGGAACTGGGACAGTTCAAGCTAAACAGGTTGAAAGGAGACCTTCTTGCTATCCACAACTCCCTGCAAGGTGGTTGGAGCCAAGTGGGAGTTGGCCTGAGGAGCTGCTCAGCGATGTTTCTGCTGGTTTGATTAATTTCTCTGTGAAACTCAGCCTGTGAGCTCAGTTGGACTGCACTGTATGCACTCATGTTGAGAGGCTTTCTGGCAACCAAACTGAAGCTAAAAATAAAACAAACTATGCAAAACGTACAAAAATCCCCTGATAAATGCATGCTGAAAGTGTACTGCTTCAGAAAATACTGTTACATGCTTTTTTTCTGTCTCTTCTATGAGAAAAAACAGGGAGGGAAGTTTGGTAATATGGTATTTTTGCAATCATAGATACAAATTACCTCCAGACAACAGCAGTGGCATACACAAAGGAGAGAATTAAATTTGGAACTCTCAGATATGGATCTTACCATACTAATAAAAATGTCTTATAAGGATGCTGCTTATGACACATCATGCTGAGAAAATAAAACTGGGGGCGATTCTACTCCTCTTTACTTGTTTAAAACACTGGCTTTTTCCTCCTTGATTTTTTGTTTTTTAACTGAAAACTTTGATGACAGCTGGTCCTTCACAGCATCCACGTGTGTGGCTCCTGAGCCTCTGGGCTTGATTTTCCACAAGCAGAGTACTGCTGGTACTAAGTGTGGGTGAAACATGGTTTAAAAAGTTTGTTTATACAATAGACCACACTTTAAAAAGTGAATGCTTTTGGTATGCCTTTTACCTTTGGGGTTTTGCCCTCCAGTTCAGGTCTCAAAGCGTTTCTCTGTGGATAGGATTCGTGGAAAGCGATTCAAACATAAAATCCGGGGTGGGGGGACTATCTCAGTGCTGCGGGAGTTAAGACGTTTCACGACCATCACGGCATACAGGCAGGACCTGGTAGTACTTGCCCCAGGGGTACGACGGTGATGCCAGCGTGCTGCTGGGCGACATTCAGCTTCATCCTCACTCTCTGGGCTTCTCCTTTGGGGTATCTGCGATGTAAACCTAAATACAGATGAAGATGATAATTAATTATAACAACGATGAAGCCTGCTCCATGACTTTGCCGAGTCTCCCCTCGGCCCGACTTTGCGGCGGTGGGGGGTTGAGAGACACACTCCGTGGGTGCTCCTCTTTCCCCCCATCTCTTCCCCAAAGCCCATAACTCCCGTAACTCCGGACAGCGTTGCTCGCAGCTCTCTCCCCCTCGCCCTGGAAACGGCTGCCGGGCTGCGGGCGGGAGGACGTGCGGGGCCGCCCGTCCCTGGTTCCGTATTGCCCGTCCCGGGAGGTCCCGCCCCCGCCCGCGGTCGCCCCAGCCCTGCGGGGAGGCTCCGGCCCAGGCGCCGAGGGGCGGGAGGGGACTCGCCCCCCGCCCGGGGCCCGTGGTGGGGCCGCTGGATAAAGCGGTGCCGGCCCGTCCGCCTACCGCCATAGGGGCGGCCGGGACGGGCCCAGGGGGGCGCCCGGCCATGGCGAGCCCCGCACGGCCGAGGCAGGAGCTGGCAGCGGAGGAGAAGCGGCTCCGCGTCTCGGCCCCGCCGCTGCCCCGCGACGTCAAGCGGGAAGTGCCCGGGGAGCGGTCGGTGCTGCTGGAGCCGCGGCAAGGCGGGAGACCGCCGGTCCTCAGCCCGGGCGAGCGGCGGGAGGAGGGGGAGGAGGAGGAGGAGGAAGAGGAGGAAGAGGAAGCAGCGGCGGGCGAAGGCTGCTGCAGCAAGTGCAAGAAGCGGGTGCAGTTCGCCGACTCGCTGGGGCTGAGCCTAGCCAGCGTCAAGCATTTCAGCGAGGTGGAGGAGCCGCAGGTGCCCCCCGCGGCGCTGTCCCGCTTACAGAGTCTGCCCGCCGACGAGCGGGACCCGCCGCCGGGCCAGGACTCTCCCACGCCGCCCGCCCTCTGCCTGCTGCCCGAGTTCCCCGACAGCGGGGAGCCCAGCGCCGAGCGGCTGCGGCGGCAGCGCGTCTGCCTGGAGCGCCTGGGGCGGCCTTCGGCCCCAACCGACGTGAGGGGCACGGTGCAGGTGCTCGGGTGTCCCGGCCCCAAAGAAGTGACGGTGCGGTATACCTTCAACGAGTGGCATTCCTTCGTAGACGTCCCGGCAGTCCCCCTGCCCTCGGCCCCGGTGGCTGTGGGAGACCCTCCGGCCGAGCGTTACGGCTTCAGTCTGTGCGTCCCGCCGAGCCTGAGGGAGGGCTCGGCCCTTCACTTCGCCATCCGCTACAGGAGCCCACACGGAGAGTGCTGGGACAACAATGGTGGTCGCAACTACACCCTGAGGTGCTGCGGCTTACTCGCGGTCGGCCCTGTGCCCTCCGCGCCGCCGAGCCCTGCTGCAGCCCGATACTAATGGCCAGCCAGGAGCCGGCAGGGTATCCCTGCAACCCGCTGTCCGTTCATGGAAGGGCCAAGGCACCTGTCCCGGAGACTACCTGAAATCTGGTGGTCTTTAAGTGGTCGCTTTGGTTTCACTAGTGGAAGGTGGATGTGTGTAGACTCGCGTTGCTGTGGCTTGTGGAACTGGTTTTCGTTTGATTTTGGGGAGAAGAAGGAGACTGTAGTGTGGGGTTTGCTTTTCCCTTCTTGAAGTGAATTTTGAGGTCTTGGTTTGGGTGTGAGTTCATTTACCTGATCAGCGAGAGATGCACAAGGAACTTGTGTAAAAGCTCACTTTGCCACAGATCAAACTTAGGATTCCACTTTTCCCTTCTCACATTGAGGACTGTGACAGCAATTGTTCTTTTATGTTACTACTTTTTAGTTCAGTGAAGTGTCATGATAAGATTCACTGCTGTGAACACCTGTCAGACTTGCAACAGGCTTGTGTGCCCATCCCACATTTGCCATGCTGGTGCTGGCTCCAAACATCAGGCACGCAGCTCGTTTTGGGGCTGGATCTGGAGGTGGACTGGGCTGCTCTGGTTTTTGTCATTCAGCACACTTCCATACGGCTTCCTGCCTTCCCCAGGCTTGAGTCTGGCAGAGAGCAGCCAACAGGGACTTGTGCAAAAATGCTGTTGCTTAAAATAGATTGGTGACTTCTTTTCACACAACTTACGACTCTGAAACCAGGATGAAGGAAGAGTTAAAGGACTTAACTGATGGTGGTCGATCAGGAAAACTTTGGTACTACCCACTTTCACACTGTGAAGTCAAAACTGATGCTTGTTTCACCCAGAGTTCAGTATTCCCTAATGTGGGGAGCAGGGACTAGGCTATCTGGATGAACTTCTCACCAAGGAGTGGCAATGCGGTACAGAGAGGCTGTCCTCAGTAAGGAGAGAAAACAAGTGCCTTAGTTCAGCTCTCCTGTTACATTTTGCACCACGTTTCTCAAGTATTTATAATTTATTTGGCTTCTTTTGCTACCTTTTGTTCAGTATTTGTATCTTGCTGGGAAAGGGGTTTGTTGTGCACTCAGATGGACTTGACATGATTTCCAGTCTTCACTATTGCGTTGCAAGTCTGGAGGCTACTGCTGGTGTCCCAAGTCCTGAAATGAAGCAGAAAGTGCCAATGCAAATAAGTTTGTAAGAATTAAAAAAA